>JAHREE010148867.1:0-10802 GCA_033628505.1 Tringa tobata | reverse complement strand
CAGTTTTTGTGTTCTGGAAAGCCAGACATTCTTCTTAACTGAAGAATATTAAAGCAAGACAGCTTGAACTCTGCTTTATGCCCAGGAGTGTAGATCTGGAAGAAGTTCACTGGTTTTGATGAGGATACTTTGGATTTACACCAGTGACTGAGAATAGAACTTGGCTCTGTATCTTGTCCTTCTGGTGGTAGTGAAAAATGCAATCCTGATAGACGTGCAAGCCATCACAGGAGTATTCTCGCACTGGTTCTACACTCAACTTCTGGATGTGGGATTTAAGACTGTGGAACATCATCCAGCTTACACAAGAGCATCTCTGAGGAACCTGGTAGAGAGGATCTGCAAGAGGAGCAGCAATCTAAGCTTGCACTGCTCATAGAGGTTTCCTGTCTGGGCCTCTCCTACCTCATCAGAGGACATTCAGACAATATTGTCATGTTTTACTTATTTATTTATTGAAGTTTGTGGCTATAACACACAAAAATAGTTTAAACAGCAGTTGTTCAGAAGAAAGGCCACGTGGAGTTGGAGGAACTGAAGAAGCTTGAGTAGTTTTTATTGTAATGCCTTTACAGAAATGCCAGCTATGGAATAAATCACTATAGACACAGGCATTATCAGTGTTTGAACTGCAGCATTATTTCTAGCCCAGACTTATTTTATTGCAAGTAACTGGTTTGCAGATGAAAATGCTAGAAACACAGTAAAGCCGTAAGCCTGACGTGCCGTTTTGGTGGATCTTCTCTTTTGTGAGAACATGTATGGGAAGTTTTACAGTCCTAAAGCCAGAACCAGTTCTAGCCTCCAAAGTTTAATTATTCTTTTTCTTTCAGATAATATGCCATATCCTGCTAGGACTTGCCAGTTGTTTACTTGCTATAATGCAGAGGCTTCCTGAGCCATCCTTCTTGGCATGATAAATCCAGAGATACAGTGCTTTAAAATGACACACAGATGGGAAAGTTTCTAACAGGCATCAAAGCCATTGGATTTGTAGTGCTTTTCCTATTGTTTGGTAATGACTGAGAGGGAGTGGATCCGTCTGTGACCTGGCTAATTGAAATGAAAGTCACAGAGTATTAAAAACAAATGGGAAGATGGAAATGAAAGTTGCGGTGGGATTTTCAAAGGAGTTTTCAATCTCATGGACATTCGTTGTCACTTGAGTGCCCGGCTGCCTCAGGCTGCATGGGAAGTCCCGTCACGAGAGCCGGAAAAAACAACGTCCCAGCTAACCCATACCTCTAAACTTAAAAGATAAAAAGAAAAAAATAAAAAAAGAAAAAAAAGAAGCGACGGTCACAGACTAAATAGACCATGATTTGGGACCACACTGTGCTTCTGCCACTCGCTTTAATTGGGCAAGCATGTTCGTGTGCTTTGATTTTTCCTGGGGACAGAAAAGAATCAATAGAAGTGTCATCAAGCAGCATATTTTGCTCTTTATTCACTTTGATCATCCCTATCCTTCACTGGAAGCTGCTGCCAGCGTACTTAAAATGTAATGTCTTAATCACACAATCCCTTAAACACAATGAGATGAAGCTTTTTAAAGTTTGAAGGGATGATATGAGAAAACCCAAACGCTTTTGAACATTCATGAGACACATTGTCTCTGGCTTTTCTCCCGTTTCTGAATACTTAACAGTTGAAACCAAGTGATGTTCCAGTCCAGTAAAGCACTTACTGTTTGCATAATAATTGTGGGATGTGAATGGCTTTATGAAATCAGTTAAACCACTTATGAAGTTAAAATAACTAGATAATGCTTTCAGATATATTCTAACCTAGTTTGCTCTGGGCCAACAAAATATATCTTCAATTGTTTGATTGTTTGGTTGCTTCTTTCAGCCTTCATTTTCCATTATTCTCTCAGTGCATGAGGGATTGGGATAAACCAATAGACTGACTTCACTTGCTGGGGTTCTTTTGAGGCAGAGAACCATGTCCCAGCATTGGAAAAGAAGTGCCTAAGCACGTCTCATTGGGAATCATGAACAGGGCTTTTATTGATGTCATTAGAGATATATTTAGCGATGTCTGCTTTCTAATGAGGAGTATGTTCAGTCCCACAGATGGCACATCTGTTTTATATGACTTTTTTTGAGAGTTATTTACATGAAAGTCCATTACTATTCTGGATTCTGTTTATACTTATTGGGACTTTCCCACATGGGGTTGTTGGACATATTTAATTACTATATTTAATGAACCACCAGCACTGCACAGTTACAGTAAAATACATACAACTTCCTGGGTGATCAAAGTGTGACACGAGTGAAACCGGGAATACAAATGAGCTCAATGTGTCTGTCTGATTTTTTTTTTGTCTTTTGCAGAGTAGATCCACATACTACCCAGCCATTACTATTTTGTTTTTATGTTCTCAATGTTTTTTTTGGACGTTAAGAATTTTTACCAGTGGTTACTGTGTTCTGCTAGTGGTAAGGCAGAAATATTGTTGTGGGTTAGCAAAGCTTTTATTAGAAGAATTATTATTTTATTAATAATGATACAAGACTGAAAGGTTTTATGGCTGCTGATTGACAGCAGTAGGACTGTGTGCTAAGAAATCTGAGACATTGCAATAGCAAAAGAGTCTTAAGTCTACATGGGAAAACAATAATTTGCTTTTTCTCCATAATCTCCAAACTCAAATATTGTTCTGTGTGCTTAGACTGTAGCTCAGGTAATTCTACTGCTTTCTTGCTTATTGGCTCTGTGTTTAGTCAATGCTTTTTCTATCAGTACAGATATTAAACACTGCATGGGGTAGCAGCTGGTGGGGCAATTAGTAGCGCTGCTTGCAGTACAAGTTGCAGTATGTCTATATTCAGTTAAAGACTAAAGGAATCAGGATATAATTGCCACTAAATATCATCGTGATTGTTGGCTGATTATTGACCAGTTACATAGAGGAACACAGCATCAGAAAAAAGGGGGCATATAGTCAACTTGCACTTAAAATACTACTTCTTAACATATAAGACCTGATGGGCTTTCTCCAAAATTCTTCTCCAATTAAAGCTTTGTCTCATGAGCCTGACAGAGTTTGCATTAAAAAGGAGACCAGCTTCTTCTCCTTGTTCTGAAAGCACAAAATAGGGTACAGTATGGATAGGATAAATATTTCTTTGTCACAGGTTCCACTTGTACAAAATAGTATTGGCAAGCTGCTGTTATGGCAAAAAAACCACAAATCATAACAAACCCTTTTGTTTAGAAAGTGACAAGCAAGAAGGGAAAATGAAGTTTATATATGGTGAACCTGTTTCCTTAGAAGACTGTCTAGCCAGCTCCTTTTAATTTTAAGAGATTTCTAACAGTCTTAGTATAAGGCATTTTGGAAATTCAGTAATGAAACAAGGCTATACTTGATTTATTTTCAGGTTGTTTTCTCAAGGTTTTTCATGCTCTAGAGAGACACACAACGCCCCCCCCCCCCAATNGAAACAAGGCTATACTTGATTTATTTTCAGGTTGTTTTCTCAAGGTTTTTCATGCTCTAGAGAGACACACAACGCCCCCCCCCCCCAATCTACAGGATTATATAAATGGTCAGGCAATTAATAAACTTTACAGTGTAGATCTATTGCCACAGAAAAAGTTATGTCCCTGCTGAGTTGGTACAGTACTTATGGCATCTCAACCACTGACACAGCAGGAGTGCTTATAATGTCTCACTGCTGAAAAACATTCTTAATTTGAAAGTCTGAATTTGTTATCTTTTCGCCCTGCATTGCTGACATCAGCCAGGGTGTTGAAATCCGTGGTCTGACATGCAATGCTTTGGATGCCCTGGGAGCATGGAAAAAGCTGTGAGACTAAATCTTTGTCCTCTTTCAAATAAGCCTTTCGGGCAGAGTTCCCTCATGACACCAGCAAAGCCTGGGCTGACAGTCCCCACCAGGCTGGCAGGAGGCTTTTCTTCTTTCTTGCTTCTTCTCTTCTTTACTGGCTGATGTGTACTCATTCTTCTCATCTGTCTACTAAACAGTCAAGGCAAAACAAAGAAAAGAAACAAATCTTGTGACACACGTAACTAAGAAGGCTGGTCGGTCCTTTAACCTCATTTGTTTGTATTTTCACTTGGTAAATCCTTCACATCAGGAGCTGTCTCCTTCCCCAGTTTGTACAAGATGCAGCTCTGGAGGGGGCAACGCCTGCCATCCATCCTAAAATAACAAGTGCTGAGTGCCATCCCAAAGGCTGTGTTAGCAGAGCAGATGCGCTGTATATTCCAGGTTTCCAAATCTACTGCAGTTAACAAAGGGAAAATGTTTCCATCTCTTCCTTATGTGACTAAACAAACATTTCTAAATGGCTCTCATTAGAACTAGTAGGTGAATTTCACAGCTTTCCAGATACAACACAACAAGGCTGGACTATGCTTCCAGTTCCCTCAGCCTCTCCTCGTGTGACTTGTTCTCCAGACCCCTCCCCAGCTTGGTGGCTCTCCTCTGGACACACTCCAGCACCTCAATGTCCTTCTTGTGGTGAGGGGCCCAGAACTGAACACAGTACTCAAGGTGAGGCCTCACCAGTGCCCAGGACAAAGGCACCATCACTGCCCTGCTCCTGCTGGCCACGCTGTTCCTGATACAGGCCAGGATGCTGGTGGCCTTCTTGGCCACCTGGGCACACTGCTGGTAAAAAAAAAATTATGACCTGATTCCTATCCAGCATTTCGCTCCCCGCATTTTCCTCCTGGGTTACTCCAGTCTGCCAGCCCGAGCACGTGGTGGGAGGTGCTGCCAGCTGGCCCCAGTACAGTCAGAGCCCGGTCAATATTTGGAAAGAAGTACACACGCTGCCTGATTTCAGCTGAAAGAATGGAATATCCATAAATACAGCACGGTTTTTGAAGAGGTCGAGGCGAGTCATTTGCCAGATTGGTTAATGGTGCCCTCTATCCATCAAACAAATTAAAGAGCTTCCACAAAAGAAAACCAGAAAATAAGGTGGTGCAAAACTGTCTCAAGCACCTTCCCAGTGCTCCAAAACCTGAGCTTTTCCTCTCACAATTCTGTTTCTCAAGAGAAGCATCAGAGATGAAGGAGATAAATACTTAATAAAATGCATGACACTTTAAAATTCTTCTAAACTTCCAAATGCAAAACCACTTAGTTCCCCTGCATCTTCATAACCTGCCTCACCCTTACCTGAATAAACAGAAGCTGGCAGAAAGGCTGGAGCACTAAAAAGTGGCTTCCAAACCACCTTGTGGGCTGCCTGGGACACTGTCCTGCTTTGGTACCTCTTAACCTGTTCTGAGGAACCACAAAGAGCTGGAGAAGCCAGGCTGCAGACTTCAGGTGTGGGAAGTGCCGGACATACAGTCACTGGGCAGGGGAACTGGGCAGCACTAATTACCTTATTTTCTTGCCATAGGCATCTTGTGCTTTCCATGACACAGTCACTTGTCTTGACCCTTCACTAGCTTCTAAACAATCTGCATTAACCAGCCTGCTATGGGGTAGAAAATTAATGAATGAGTTAATTAAGTAATGGGATGAGATCCTGGCCCAACTCTCATTGACCTCAACGTGAGGATTTTACCCCTCACGTCTTGAAAAAGACACTGACTTCGGTATCGCTTACTTCCCTAAATACAAACAGATTATGCTATTAAATTACCTCATCACTTTTATATTAATGCAGGATTTATTTATTTATAAAAAAGAATACCAACACGAGTGTTGTAACAGCTGAGAAAGAGAGTGAAAAATAAAAGTGGGATGAATGTCTTTCAGAAAATACATTTACTTTAATTCATGACTCAGGCCTAATTCTTGCCATGACTTTGTTACAATAAATTCTAAAGCAAATAAGATTACAGTGATAAAACGACGTCTCTTCCCAATGAGTACCTTGTGCACACATGCAAGTGGTTAAGCTCTCTGCCTACTCTGCCAGCTAAAAAACACCTCAGCTTCATCTTTCACTAGTATTTCCAAAACCATCTTTGAAGTTCGATCTCAAACAGTTCATCCTCTGAACCACGTCTCAGACTTCCCGGCCCAAAAAAATAATTCAATTTGAAGAAAAACAAACAATTCTATTGTTCCCATGATTAATACTCACTTTTGCCTGAAACCTGCTGAAACTGTTCAGGAGGTCTCTTCTGTCATAAATCCTTTGTTGATATGCATCTGAGTTGCTTGAAGTAAGAGATTTCTCAATTACAACATCCCAGAAGTATGAAAAAGGAAAAGTTTTTGGTCAGGAAATATAATTCCATTAAAAGCAACTTTTTCACCAGGAAATAATAGATTAAATTAATATTTTGATCCAGAAATAAAAATAATTCTGAAAATTTTGTGAAGTTTTGGAATTTTTATTATTTAAAAAAATAATATCTGCATGGGCATAATAAATGCACAGTTATTTGTAAGTGTATGACATTTAATGGTATGTAAAAGATTACTAGTAGTAAGAGATGCTTAGTGTTAACTCAATGCTTACATTTGAGAAAATCTCAAGTGAAAAATGAGGCACAATTAAAAGAGAACTTCACACACAGCAGCCTGTTGCATTGGCTGTTTTATTATCAGTCAAGAGAAGCTGACGTTATTAAGGTGTGACAATTTGACATGTCTGCTTTAGGATGAAGTGATTTATCCTGAAGAGTGCCCACAACCATTCACTTTATGACTTAGGATTTTCATCTCAAGAATAGATGTCTACAGCAGGTGAGATAAATCAAAAGGATGAAGAATTAAAGTATCAATATTGCTGTGTTCCACCTCTTCAACATAGTTTAGTAATGTGGGGGGTTGTTTTGTATGGTTTTCTTTTTTTTTTCCTTAGGAATATGGTTTAGTGATTTTTTATTGCTTATTTCTTTTTTTTTTCCTTTTTAAATCAGTCAGGTTGATGTTTGGACTAAATGATCTCAAAGGTCCCTTCCAACCTAGATGATTCTATGATTCATCTCTCTCCATCTTTCCTGACTGTTTGTGCTTTATTTTAGTGTACAATTTCAAGGCTTTCCGATTCTCGAAAACTATATTAATGAGGGTAGAACTTCCTCTTCCACCAGTGTTTTCCAAGCTACATATAGTGATTTAGTCACTCGCATATTGCAACGTCAGCAATAGGGAAAAGAATGAACAATTTCTGTAATACTTTTATTTTTCTCACTTAGTTTTTATAAAGTCACACATGGCTGCAGTCATGCAATGCAGTGAAGATGACATTATGAGAAAGTAGTCTGAATGGTCATAACAGAATCAATAAATGGGAAAAAAACCTAATCTCTCAACTATTTGAAAAGAAATGAAAGCAGTAAGATTTTACTATTTTATCTCTTTATTTAGTTAATACTTATTTTTCAGTACCAAACTGGATCTCAGTGAAACTGAAACTGAAACTATTTGCTTTGTCTTTCCCTTGGGGTAGCAGATAATCACCAGATGATACCAAAAGTGCAAAAAAAGTTCAAATACGATGTGTACATGTGTGTCCGCGGGTCCTCGCACGTGCCTGAAGGCTTGCTGATCCTTTCCTGTTCTTGTCAAACCAGTTCTTCCCTCCAGAACTTCTGCTCTCATTTCAGACTTTTTTAATTGGAGCAATGGAAACAATGTTGCAGTAATTTCTTTTTTTGAGAGTCTGAAAACTAGAGATTTCACAGGCTCGTGTTGTGTAATTTTTTAGCCATCTTATTAATCTATTAGGCAATAAAGCCTAGAAGAATGGGTTCATAAGAGGGCAGCTTTTCCAACATTTTTCTTATGAAAAATACAATTTAAATGTATGAGTCAGATATGCCTCGGCAAACAGTATATTTTCAGGTTTTTTTTACTCTACTGTGAAATCCCTCAATGTGTGAGTTGTGCCTGGAGCTGGAGCTGTAACCAGCTGCAGTTTTCTGCCAAGATGCCATGAGAAAGAGGGTGCCTTAGGCCTAATTAGGAAATGAGCAAAACCTGAGTGTGTAAGTGGCACCCTGTAGAGTTCCGTTTCTCCTGTTTCTCGTTATATATTGAAAATGGGACGTCAGCTTCCATCTGATATCATGAAAATTGTATCATAAATATTCTAAAGTTCATTGCTTAGGTGTGGCAGCAGTAGCTGTCTCATTAATATGTATGTCAGACTAGCAGAACAGATAAATTAGAAGACAGAGTTATTAATTTTTATGAGTAATTTTAAATATTGCCCAAAAAATATAGCTTCATGCAAAGTGGGTGCACAAATGTCCATATTTCAGCCATTTGTTATTGATGAATTGCTAAGCCTGCTGCAGCCCCTGCAAGAAAATTGCTTTGGTCTATTGTTTTTGTCATCAGCTTAAGCTCCCATGGTGACTTGAATGGGAGAACAGGTCCATCAGCTGCTACTCATCTGTAGCAGTTAGAAATGGTGAGCTGGGGATACTTGTGACTTTTTCAAAAGCTTTTTTTTCAAAAATTTAATCTCATTTAACCAAATAATCATGTCTAAAAATAGCACTATTGTTTGGAATATTTAGTAAATGTAGGATGGTGTTCAGTTTGTAAAAATGCAGATTTTTGTGTGTGTGAAACGTAAAACACATTTGAAATGGTAGTATTCAACTTCTTTACATCATTCTTTTATCTTGCGATTCATTGCCTCGGCGTTGGTACATGTCTGTAGCGCTGTCAGTCAGCCGTGTGTTCCCATGCACTGGTTTTTAAAAACCTGTGTTAAAACCCAAGCAAACTGGTTGAAATCTGGCGGTGGGAAAACCGAATTGCCTTTCAGACAAAGCTCCGTGCTCTAGCTCTGAACCAGAGGGATGGGCAGTTCCCGCAGCGTTCCCGTCCCCGAGCTCATGCCAGCCATTCGGAACAGCATTTCCTCACATCGGCTCCTTCCTCTTCTGTTGGCGAAAAAGTTTGGAAGACATTGTCTGAAGCCACTTAAAGACTTCTTTTTTTCTTTTTCTTTTTTTTTTTTTAAAAAAAACAAAAATAAACCCTTTTCACATTAATGGTCCATTTAAGCATAACACGGTCTGTCATAACCCAAACTACAGTCTGGTTTTCCTATGATTTCTCGTATTCCACTGTGACTTTTTTCCTTGGAAGCATAGTTTGCAAATAAGTGATCTTCATGGGTGCAGGTAATTGTTTGTCATGATGAATAATAAGAAAATCATGGAGAAAAACCACAATATCAGGCTTTTTAGAAATGGGGAAGAATAACACTCCTCCAAAACTGAAGACAAATTTTAATTAAGGTGTTTGCCCTGAAGGCCAGAATAATCCAAACAAATAACTCTGATTACACAAGGAAAAATATTTAGATTCATGTGATGGTAGTAAACTAATAATTTTAAATAATTTTAACAATTTGCACTCTTTTCTGAACTACATCTGGTATCTTTTTGTTCTATTAACTCCCAGTTTGCAGCTTCTTTACTACACTTCCCTGAACTACAGAGACCCTCCGCCTTCCTGCGCACCAGCTCTTTCAGTGCCTTATGCATGGCTGAACTGACTCCCTGAACCCCTTTATTTCAGGCTACGTACAGCTTTTTTGACACTCTTTATTGCATACTAAAGACCTTAGTACTTATTGAGCACCTTGGATTAAGGGCTGTTTTCCAGAATGTATTTGTATTTTCAGATGTCTTGAGACATTTGTCTTGTTCATAGCATCAGATCCTGGAATTTAATTGTTTGGCGTCATCCAAAATTCTGATTTAAGCATGTTGAGGTCAGTGTACTGGGGGCTCAGGTACTTTTATATATGGACCATAAGGTTTTAAATTAAAGTGTATGGGCCTTAAGTGTATACCTGTTTGTTTTTTAAGGTTGTGGTCCACCTGTCAGTGCACACATAGGTGTTCTACCTCTGGCAGTGTTTGAGATCAAAGTGTTATGAATTCTTTCTTTCACCTGAGTGTGCTGGGTGGAAACTGTTACTGAACACTCTTTTGAACTCAGACACAATAAGCAGGGTCAATCTCTAGGACAGGATCTGACAAAAGGGGTCCTGAACACGGGTCTGGCACATTGTGCTATTGCCTTTGCTATAAATGCCTTAAAAAAGAGATTGGCTGGGAGTGACCAAAGTGGCAAACTTACTGCAATAGCAAAATAACTCCAGCTCCCATAAAGCTTCCAGAGGGTTAACGATGAAGTGTGGGGTCTCTGTACAGAAGACTTGAGGCTAGACATCCTTGCTGGTATGGAGAAATAACTGATTTTTATTTTTTTATTCTGTGAAGAATGAAAACTCTTTTCCAAGGTGTTTCAAAACTTACTGCTGAATGGAATGAAGCTCTCATCCTTCTTGTATTAAGTTCATTCCTTTTGTGGTATTTCCTGAACAAGGAGAGCAAGTATTTCAACTTCCATCTGGACAGAGTTCTGAAATACGTCAAAGGCCACGACCGGGCCTTGATGTGGATGAGGTCAGTGGAAAAGAAGTTTCATAATCATACAAATATTCTCTATCACAGCAAAAGATTCACAGTCTAATATATCTTATAGTAAAATTTCCATCTGATTTATCAAGATCCATTCAATGCAGATATTAAACCGCCCACGAACAGATGAACAACTGCAGGTGTATACATTGGTGGATATACGTAAATCCCTTGTATTGTAACTTTCATTAGAAAGTATTTCTAGCACTGATATTAAGGAAAAAATGTACGTCAGACACTTTCTTCCATTTCCAGTGCCTGTGAAAAAAAAGGATGTGAAGAAAATTGGAAAGAATTTGTTTTATACATCCCTAAAATAATTCTTTTTTCATGGCTCTTCCCTTTCTCTTTTGGAACTCCTAGTAGCCTTTCCAGGATGAAGTTAAAAACTAACCCCCAA
>JAHREE010148864.1:0-47577 GCA_033628505.1 Tringa tobata | reverse complement strand
CTGTTCGGTGAGGGCGGCGGGGACGAGCCTGAGTACTGGACACTACGACGAGTCCCGGGGGTGCGGGGCCGCGGGCACCTGTGTGGGGCTCTGGCAGGAACCGGCGCGGGTCGGGGGTCCTCCCTCGAAGGAAGCGGGTGGGGGTCCGGTGACAGGCCGCGGCCTCTCGGCTCCCCTCACCGGCGGGCCGGGGGGTGCCGGCCGGTCCTCCCGGGGCTCTAAAGCGGAGGCAGCGGGCGGCCCCGGGGCCGTGGCCCCCAGAGCTGGCGGCTCTGCTCTCCCGCCCTGGGAGGGTGCTGCTCATGCCAAAAAATACCGCCAGCTGCCTATGCCGGAGCATCGGCTCCGAGGGGACTATGGCACAGCCCTGCCCCGCCGCGGGACGAGACACCCGGTCCCTCCTGCTCCGGAGCGGGCTTCCCTTGTCCCCACCTTACGTGCAGGTTCGAGCGGTTGGCCGTGGCCTCCCTCCTCGGGTCCCCCCTCCCTGCGCTCCCCCTCGCTGCCGGGCTGCTGTGTCAGGAGAGAGCGGGCTCGCCAGTTGCCAGAAATGACGACGCCGTTGTCGGCGCTGGGGCGCGCAGGGCCCGCGGCGGAGCCTCCGCGGGGTGGAGCGGTGCCTGCGGGGAAGAGGAGGCTCGGTGCGGGACTGCCCCGGCCAGAGCTATCACGCAGCAGCCAGCGGCTTCACCCCTGCTCCTGGCAGAACAGGCCTTGCCCTTCTCTGCGTAAATATTGAGATGTTCAAGAAAGGTTCATGCTTAATGCACAATCTCTTAAATCCTGAAGATGTGTGTCAGGGACATCACCTCCAAAGAGGTCTTGGTGCAGAGGAGCCCTCTTTGGGTTCACTACCAGAAGATGACTGTGCAAAGCTGTTTGCAGATGAGCAAAGCAAGGAGAAAATTAAGCAAATAATTGGCTCTGAATTGTAGTTATCGTAAATGTTTGGAAGGTGCTTCAGCTTCTTTTTTTTTTTTTTTTTACCTTCTATTTTACTGCATGCCTTGGGCCACCCTGAGCTAGAGGATCACTGCTTGGGCTGGGCTGAGAGACCCCCTACAGAAGAACGTCCAGGTGCCAGTGGAAATTATGGTAGTGATACAGGATACGGCACTTTTCCCACTTCAGTGGTTCCTTACCTATACTTTAAGGCACTCATGCAGCAGGAGTTTCTAGCCTTTCCTGCACTGCATAATTATATATATATGAAGAGTATTTCAAGTTTTGGTGTAGGCACTTTAGGGGGCTGTTATTACTGACAAATTTGGGTGTGGATGAAATGCTGGAGCATTTCTTGCAGACCTGGCTAAAAGTCAGAGTGAGTCAGTTGACTTGCAGCTTTGCAATTTTCCTTTTCATGGTTATATTACAGTTTTTGGTAATAAAAATTAGAAAAGATAGCTCTAGTACCCAAATGCCCTTCTAGCTCAGCCTTAGAGGTAGGATTTGTTTGCTTCATCACTGATTTTTACAGTTTTTTAACCACAATATATTTCTTGATTGGTTCTAAATTGATGATGTTATGGGCAGCTAATGAGTGGTTTCATAGGTCCTAGCATTGATTACAATGCAGGAGAAATGAGAAGATTTATGTCTCTTGCCCTGCTGCAAGCTGTTCTAAAGTTCAGTGACTCATACTAATAACTCACATTATATTTTGATTTGCACCTTAAAGGAAAGTCCCTTTTAAAAGAAAACAGTTCTGCCAAAAGGAAATTTGAAAATGCTGACCATGTTTGCTACCTCTTAGTATTTAACTCCATTCTATAACTCTTGTGGTGTCATATATATATATGGCAAATGTAGAAGTGAACACCACCATACACATACACCATAGACATAGAATTGTGTCTGTGTGCCTTCAGTGAAAGCTTCATTCTGATTCAGAAGATTCCTTCAAGCTGAGTGAGTGTTACAAATTGTGCTTGGACACACTGCTTCCTATTTATAGGCCTGTCATTCTGTTACTCCAATAAAAGGAACTGTAGTCATTCTTGATCCTTAAATGAATAAGAAAAAATGTAATCTCTGTAATACAACATTTTCCTTGAGTACTGACAGCTGGATTCACAAAGAGATTTTGTGTATAATCATGTAAGGAGCATTAGATGAGGGACCAGAAACCAGGTCCTTCAGGCTAAGTTTCTCTTTCTCTCCTTAGCCCAAAAAATCTTAATTTCTCTTCTGGAAGGTGGAATAGCTTTCTCAGGGGAGAGAGAGAACAAGCGAGCACATCACGTACTTGGCATTGGGGCTGTCAAGGAGGGAAGGGTGGTTCCCAGTCTTCTCGGGGGTGAGGAACGAGGGTCTGGACCCAAGTCTCCCACCTTCTAGGTGTTATCATGTGTCCTTGCACATCTTGGGCATCCTCCCTTCACCAGTGCAGTTCTGAACGGAAGCTGCAGTTGTTCCATTTTGTGCAGAGCTATCAGGCTGGCTCCATGTGAGCCTGCTGTATCAGGCCACCCAGGGGACACGAGCAGGGAAAGCAAAATTGGAACTGACAAATCTCATTTCTTTAAAACAGCGTATTCATGCATGGATTTCTGGGAAGAACTGGGTGCCTGATCGCAGAAAACACTCTGATATCAGTCCCATATCACATACGGTTGTGCAGTAACAGCCCCAGCCTGTAGTTAAGATACTGGCTTTTTTGCTGCGCAGGTTTTGCATTTCTACAAAATGATTTCAAATATGAATCTGAAATATTATTTAATGGTAAATTTTCAAATACAGATGTATGGTGGTAATAGCCAGTGATATGCTGGAGCATAAAGAAATGGAAAATTTCAGTGCAGTTCTGGGAGGGTCATTTTTTTCATAGGGGAGAACCTGTAAGTGAAAAATATGGAATCATATTTCTAGATAGAATGGCAGAAACAGTGTAAATAATCCAGAGATGTTTCCTAATGGAAATTTGCCCATGTAGTGATGTTAATAAGTCACATCCAGACAGCCTATCCAGCCTCTCTGAAAGGTTTCTTAGATAACTCCATATATATTAACAGGATATTTTGAGAAGCCTGCGCATCTCTTGAAATATACAACACAAGCCACCACACAATTTAAGCAGCTTAGTAAGTAATGTCATATGAGTATTACAGCTGCCACTTGGGTGCTGGCTTCCTTCTCTCACTGCCTCTCTGTTGTATGCTGATCCTGGACGCTGCCTCTTTCTCTTCTTCCATGGGAGGTACAGCAAAGAGGTGAGCTGGCGTTGAGGAGCAGAAGACAGTGCAGGAGAGTTCCCCAGCAAAGATCTAATTTTTTTGCGTGATCATCTTTGTTTTAAAACTTTCCATGGTCAGTTTGTGAGTGGTCTTATTTTTTATATGCCTATCTTGACCAGTGCTGGCTGATTAATGCTGTCTTAAATGATCTGGACTAACAATGGTATCCCGAATAACTTGTAAATCCTTTTGTTTGATTTCAGCAGGGAAAAACTGTTGTTGCTTTAGCTGAGCAATCATTTTTTATTCAAAGGTATGAGCCAGGCGTGACAGTGACTCCAGCATTGGATTGAACATGATGAATCTTTGTTCTAGAGCGCCCAGTCCCACTTAATATCAGTCTTATGTTCTTTGGAGTTACTGTAGTTATGAAGTAAAATATGTTGTTCTGGTTATTTCAAAGGACTCCAGGAAAGGCCAACGAGTCTATTTTAGAGCTCTCATTTAGCAGTACAGTCTGAAGAGTTGTAGGTCAGGAGATACAGTATGTCAGGCAGATGAAATCAAGGTCAGCATGTTCATGTGTCTGGTCCCAAGCACAGGTTAACACAGGATTTTTTCTTCTCCCAGCTCTTTAGCTGGGAGTTTTCTCTATTACCTGCTTTGAACAATTTTTTCTGAGAAAGGAAGCTAGTGGACCCTGTGGCACTGCCCTTGTGACAGTGACAACTGTGGTGGTGGTTTCAGAGCTCATGTGCTGACTGACCAGCAGAGTGCTGCAGATGTACTGTCTGGGAAACCTGCTGTTCCCTACCTGTTACAGGTATGCAGCATATAAAATATACACTTTATGCAAGTACAAAAGGCCTGTCTTTCCTTCTGTAGAGCACTGATTTAGTGCTGTCTTTCTTACATAACTGCTGGCTTTCAGAAAAGTTACAAGAATTTACCTATTTTGAGACATTTTCTTGTCAAATTTGGTGGCAGTTGGTCAAGACTGTGGAGTATTAGGGCCCTGATCCTGCAAACACCCACATTGCTTCGAAAAACGGACTAAACAGATGACCGCTGAAAGGAACCAAGTTAACTTGAACAAGTGCTTTGGGATGCATGTGATACTTGGTGCAGATGTAATGACTCATACGACATTTTGGTTTTCTTTCAGGTTGTGCCAAGGAATAAGCCAAGAAAAAGCTTTTATATGCTAGCATGGCAAATGAAGAAGATGATCCAATTATACAAGAGGTAAAAGTGCATTGTAGCAGCAGTGACTGTACATGAGGTTTTCTTGTTATTATCATTATTGTTATAGTTCCCAGTGTTCTTACATTGCTGAAACAACATATCGTCAACATCAGTGGTTGTCTTAAAACCAACAGCTTGCTCTGTGCAAGGAAGTATGTTGTGTGGGCCAAGTACATGGCTCACGGTATCTATTTTGCCAAAATAGTGGTGTCCAAGTTGGTGGATTCAGCTCAGGTTTTTCACCCTTTGTAGTCTTTCAGAGTCAAAAGAGGAACATGGGTGGAGAGCTTGCTTCTACCGCTGTGTGTTTCCAGTGACTCTATTGCATGTCTCTGAGAGCTGTAAAAAATTGGAATGACTGATGAGTTAATATCTGTTAAATATGAAGCTAAAGTGTTTCATGCCTTCTGCTAAAACAAGCAGTTGTGTTCTGATTCTGGACTTGTCCAAAAGACTGCTGTGTCCCGAAAGGTAGACACAGTGTCCTATTGACTTTATGTCTGAATTCATACACCAGAAGTACAAGGAAGGGCAAGCTTATAAGACGGAGAAAAGCCATGAGAAAAGGAGTGGGAATTGTCAGGACTATATCTGAAGGTGTATAGGGTGTATCATCAGCAAGTTCACAGATGACACCAAGTTAAGCAGGAGTGTTGATTCCCATGAGGATAGGGAAGCTCTACAGAGAGACATAGATAGATTGAATCATTGGGCCAACACCAATGGTATGAGTTTCAATAAGGTCAAGTGCCAGGTTCTGCACTTGGGCCACAATAACCCAATGCAGTGCTACAGGCTTGGGGAGGTGTAGCTGGAAAGCTGCCTGGAAGAAAGAGACCTGGGGGTTCTAATTGACAAGTGGCTGAATATGAGCCAGCAGTGTACCCAGATGGCCAAGAAAGCCAACGGCATCCTGGCTTGTATTAGAAAGAGTGTGACTAGCAGAAGTAGGGAGGTGATTGTGCCCCTGTACTCAGCACTGGTGAGGCCACACCTGGAGTATTGTGTCCAGTTTTGGGCACCTCAATACAAGAGAGATATTGAGGTGTTGGAGCGAGTGCAGAGGAGGGCAACGAAACTGGTGAAGGGCCTGGAGAACAAATCATATGAAGAGAGGCTGAAGGAGCTGGGACTGTTTAGTATGAGGAAGAGGAGGCTGAGGGGAGACCTCATCACTCTGTACAACTACTTGAAAGGACACTATAGAGAGGTTGGCGCTGGTCTCTTCTCACAGGTACTTAATGACAGAACGAGAGGAAATGGCTTCAAGTTCCAACAGGGTAGGTTTAGACTGAACATTAGGAAAGAATTTTTCACAGAAAGAATGGTCGGGCATTGGAATAGGCTACCTAGGGAGTTGGTTGAGTCCCCATCCCTGGATGTGTTTAAGAGCCGTTTAGATGCGGTGCTGAGGGATATGGTGCAGGGGAGGACTTTGTAGAGTAGGGTAGATGGTTGGACTCAATGATCCCAAGGGTCTCTTCCAACCTAGATGATTCTATGATTCTAAAATGGCAGCTTCTATATGTGATATTCATGAAACAACTGTGGTTTTTTGATGCTGGTGGCAAAACGCTAATTTTGAATCAGATTTGCGATGTGGCGTTACTTGTCTGATTTTGAAAGATTTTATGACAAAATACTAGGAATGCAGTTACCTTTCAGTCATACTGCTGAAGAGAGAACTCCCTCCTCTTTCTGTAACTGCAATAACAGATTTACTTCAGCCTCTTGGAAAATTTCAGATTTGCTTGCAAAGTTCCTTAGAGAGAAAAAGTAGCTAGAGCCACTGTCTGCTGCCTCATCACAGTGGGTTTTTTTTTTAAAAGGCCAACTGCAGAATTTCACATCCAAATTAGCAGAGGAGACTTTTGACAAGAGAGTCATGAATGTGTTTTGTGTTAGAGTTTGTAATGAAAAGCTAAAATTGTCAGTATTTGAGCTCTAGGTATTGTACTTTAATTTGAGGCTCCCTCAATTACACCTGGCATCTGATGAAAGCTGTTTGTTTTGCTTTTTAGATTGACGTGTTCCTGGCCAGAAGTCTACTGGAGAAGCTGTATCTGTTTCAGGTATTTCCATTCACATTCATGCAGTGATAGCTTGTTTAAAATAAATTCAAAGAGCAGTAACTCTCCTTACTGTTTCAGCCTGCCAAGATCATGGATATAAGCAAGCCTGTTTGGTTCTCAGACAGTTGAAATATTTAGTATTAAATCATTGCCAAGAGAGGAGTGGTCATTTATGGCACACGCTTGTCATTAAATCACTCTCTTTAACCACCCTAAGGGACTGCTTTTAGTAGATGATGTCTTTTTATCTTAGTTTGGATAAATCTGCAGTCTCTTAGCCATCTTCTGTCATCACTGATTTCTGCCATCTTTACTGTACATGTCTTTCAGACTGATCCTATTTAAAATGTCATCAGTATTCATAAATTAGTGCAATTTATCAGAAGAGCCTGCTTATGTTGTGGAGATAAAATTAACTAGTAATTGAAGGTGGAAATATGCTAGGAAAGTAGAGGTCTGTTTTCCATTCTGCCACTGAATTTCCCTAATTTTATTCTTTTGTCCTATTTACTTTTCCCATCTGCAAAATGGGAGTCTTCTGAGGCTGTTGGATGAAATGTTCATTATGAGCATGTGGTGTCCACTGGTAAGCCCACTGCCTGCTGTGCAGATCCTCTGCATGGCACGTGCCAGCAGAGCGGGGCTGGGGATGCTGGGCCAGACCATGCAGCCTTCTGTCTGCTCCATGTCAGCAGTGAGCATGGGTTAGGGATGGGGCTGCAGGTGTTCTGGAGAAATGGCAGCTCTGAGCAGAGTGCTGCTATGGCTGGAAGATTTCATTTGGATACTATATTGTCCTCTCAGCATTACCAGATGGTTCAGAAGAGAGAGACCTGTGTGGCTGAACCTGGGTTTGGTGTCCTGACTAGCTACCTGTGGCCCATGTCCTGGAAGCCAACACTACTTATGTAAACATGCAAGTATTTTGCTTTTAGGAGGTGATTCTCTAGAGAGTTAGTGCTGAGGAATGGGTTTTTAATTGCTTCTAACACTTCTTTTTTCAGCTGGACTACTGTGTGGGTACCATTTTCCTGTGTTACAGTTCATTGTGGTGTGTGAGGGGCAGGAAGGAGGTTGTGTACTGACGAAAACAGAGGACTAGAGGGAAAGTGCAGGCTTTCTAGGTCGTATTCCCAAATCCCCTCATGACTCACCAATCAGTCAAGTAATTTCTCTTCTTGATGTCTTGTACCCATCTGGCAAGTGGATTTACATGTGAGAGGACAGGGAAGATTAGGTTAGTTTCTGTGAAGTTCTTTGATCCTTAAATGAAGAGGGTTTTATGAAACGGATTTGTTTTCCAGTATCCTATTCGTCCCGCTTCCATGACGTATGATGATGTTACCCATTTATCAGCGAAGATAAAACCAAAGCAGCAAAAGGTTGGTCATCATTTGAGTTCAGTCTGTAAAAGTTGTTTTATGTTGTGCAGAATGTACTTAAGAAAAGCACATTGTGTTTGAGCTGTTAAAACTATGCAGGTACTTGGAGGACCAGATCTCTGTGCTTGAATGTATGGGGGGAGTCTTCCATTATGTCTGTAAAGTAGGGTTTAGAATAAGAGTAGTTTATAAAGAGAGGAGTTAAAGTAATGATGGAAAAGCCACTCTTAATATAAAATATAGTCACTCAGAGAAATGTTGTTACTAATGCTGATTCAGTCTAGGTGATTTAAAAGGTCTTTACAATATTCAAAAAAGGGTTGAGCTTTGGAGGCATGCTCTGTCTCTCAGTGTTAGCACAGGCCTTGATTTCTCTCTTGCCTGGCTGTGAATCATCACAGTCCTTTTGAAATCAGTGGGGTTGTATAGGTAGTGAAAGCATAGCCAAAGCCAAAATGATTGCACTTACTTGCAAATGTATCACAAAACTGTGGCTATGGTTTTGAAATGCCATATTGAAAAAGAAATAGATGTCTGTGGTATTAGGATTTTGCTCTGGGAAATGGTTAAGGAAAGTACTTGTGTGAACTTTGGAGTTAAGATGCATGTTGTGTTCAGGAAGTCTATTAAAATTAGCAAATATTTGCATTGTAAGTCCTGTGAAGACTTGTAAATATGTCATCTCATCCAGGGACTTGTAACTAGTTCAGGTTACGAGTACCATAAAGGGGAAGAAAAAATGGGGCACTAGCTGTGATAGACAAATTTATAAGGGCTTTGGCACACCCTGACAAAGAATGTATACTGTATTGTTATAGTATATAAAGAGAAATGCTATGGAGGAAAGTGCTTATTTTGGAACATTTGTCTGTTTAAAGTTCAAAGTTTGGGGGGAAGTGTTTCTTGTAACTAAAATCTTAGACCTTGTTTCTGTGCTTGACTGCTGTGAATCAGGAGTAACTAGTGGTAAGTGCTGCAGTCTCAAACTTACCAGCATCAAGGCCTTTGCCTCTGAAGAGGACATAGTTACTTTATACTGCTTGATACCCAAACTAGAAGGAAACATACCTTAAATTTGAGAGATTCGGAATGGATCCTCAGTGATGGGGAGGCTTTGAGGATGTTGCTTGTGCACTTGATCTGTACTGACAAGTAAACTAGGCTGATGATATAGTGGAAGGTACCCATCAAAGTGAAGGTGTATTTCAAGGCTGCCTAAAGAACTCTCATTTCTCTGCTCCCATTCATTTGCATGGGAGTTTATATATCTCTAGCTTATTGGTAAAATGTTCCCATCCTACAAAAAAAGCCATATATATCTTTAACATTATGCATCAGATTTGCCCTGTGGGTTTGAATAATGCTGCTTATGTATTTTAAATTTACTGTAAACCTGTGGAAATGTTAGCAAGTGTGGGATTGAATTTTAATCAATATTTTGGGGGTTCTGCCATGGTAATTAGCTGTCTTTCCTTTCATATTATTTAGGTTGAACTTGAAATGGCCATTGATACTTTGAATCCTAACTACTGTCGCAGCAAGGGAGAACAGATTGCTCTCAATGTAGATGGCACGTGTACAGATGAAACAAGTACCTATTCCTCGTAGGTGTCCTCTTTGCCTTCATTACCTTTTGTGGTGAGCACGGGTACATGTATGTCCACCAGGGCTTCGGGAAAAGGCGAGAACAAGTGGCTGTACAGTCTTGGGTGCTTTGGACACTGTTTCATAGCAAGTATTCTCGGAAGTAACCTACGTTTTTTGGTGTGCTTCATGAATTCTGAATTGCAAACAGAAGGATGAGTATATATATTTGCTGCAGTTGTTGATATTCCATTTTGAGAATTGGTGATTTCAGGCCTTTAACATCTGTATGCCACATTGCCTTGTAGAATACAATCTCACAGCATTCATCTGTTTGCAGGAAGCTGATGGACAAGCAAACTTTCTGCTCTACGCAAGCTGCTAGTAATGTTTCCCGCTATGCAGCTGCTGTTTATAAAAAAGGTAAATTTATTTTGCTTACCACTCACATCAGTGAAATATTCACAATTCAGGGTTAAAATAAGACCTGGTTGTTCTTTTCAGTTCAGCCTAGGTTTTAATTGACTGATGGGTCTTTAAAGAAAGGAAAAAATTTGCTTATCAATGTCCCTAGAGTCCTTGAGAAGGTCTAGCAAAATTGTAAATATTATGTAAGAACACTGTGGATTTGTAAATGCCTTCAGGATCTTAACAGTGCATAGTGACCTGAAATAATGCACATTTGTAGCGTAGATGTATCATTGTTATTTAAATTACTATCTCCATGTAATTTTGTCTGTCTCATTTCCTGTTTAACACTTCTTGCCCCTCTCTAGTCTCCTCATGCCATCACAGAGTTTTGATCTGTTGATCACGTGAGATGAAAATATGTAGGTTGTCTTCAGTGATGAGTATTTTACTAGGAGTCTCCTGAACTGTAGGTCAGGTCTGAGACAGAATGTGGCTCTCTATAAGATGTGGTTTAAACACAAAAAGGAAAGTAGCAGAAATAGGTCTTGGTCTTTGTGGTGGGTTGACCATGGCTGGATGCCAGGTGTCCGCCAAGCCGCTCTATCACTCACTCCCCTCCTCAGCAGGATTGCAGGGAAAAAATTAAGATGGAAAAACCTCATGGGTCAAAATAAAGGCAGCTTAATAAAGCAAAAGCAAAGGCCATGCGCAGAATTAAAGAAAAAAGATTTATTCTCTACTTCCCTTCAGCAGCTGATATCCAACCACTTGCTGGGAAGTCGGGCTTCAGCAGGCATTGCAGTTGCTCCAGAAGACAAATGTCATAATAATGGATGCCCCTCACCCTTCTCTTAGCTTTTATTGCTAAGCAGTCCATATGGCACAGGATATCCCCTTGGTCAGTTGGGGTCCCTGACCTGGCTGTGTCGCCTCCCAGGATCTTGCCTGCCCCCCAGCCTGCTGGTGAGGGATGTTGGAGGGACAGCCCTGATGCTGTGAGTGCTGCTCAGCAGCAGCCACAACACTACTGTGTTATCAACACCTTTCTAGCTAGCAACACAGAGACAGCACTGTGAGGGCTGCTATGGGGAAAATTGACTCCATCTCAGCCAGACCCAATACGGTCTTTCATATTCCTTTGAAATCTGAGCACTGGATGCATTTTTCACTTGAATCCCTTTTTATGTTTTACTGTATTAAATATTTATGTGCAATTGAAGCTGTGCCTTTACAGAGATAGGGAGATAATGAAAAGTGCTGTCCTTATGCAGTAGAAAAAAAACCTATGTTAACTAATGTTAATTCTCTTTTTCAGGTGAACTTCACCTGACTCCACTACATGGAATTCTTCAGCTGAGGCCAAGCTTCACCTACTTGGACAAGGCTGATGCAAAACACCGAGAAAGAGAAGCTGCTAATGAAGGTAAACACTTCACAAGTTGTGTTTTCTTTTGGGAGCCGAGACACAAGTTCTCTCTGTAATTTTAGTGATAAGAGTCATTATATTCTGAAGGTGTTTGTTTTAGGAACATACTGATTATAAGACCATTTCTCGGATTTTATTCACTGATCTTATTTGCAGTGCAACTGCATAAATGTTTTTTGTGCGCGCAGCGTGGGGGATTGGCAGAAGGTCGGGAGGTGGTGGGTAGTGTCAGAGGGCAGCAGTAGGGAGTGTGTCACCACTGCCACTGGAAAGTTACACTGTGAAGCTCACAGGAGCAGTAGCTCCTGTCACTGGAGCAGTGTGGTGCTGTCATACATTGCATAGTTTGACAAGCTGGGATTGAACCCATAGTTATGTAGTTCCTTTTCATAGTTATGTAGTATCTCTTTCTTCCTGGATAGGATGCCAAACTGTTACAGATTGGCTTTGGCTCTTTTACTGCAGTGATGTGTTTATTCTGCTGTATTTTTTGGCAGGTGGTGATTCATCCCAGGATGAAGCTGAAGATGATGTTAAGCAAATAACTGTATGTCCAAATTTCCTTTTTTATGATAGTTCAGGCAACAGTTCACAAGAAAGCATGACAATCCACACCCAAATAGAAGCACAGGAAATCTCAGCTAGTCCTGGTGACCCTGCACGTGGGAGGGGGGGAAGCAAGATGGACTTGCCCTTGTTGCTCAAGCATAAAGATGGCTTTGACAGCAAGGAGTGATTGATTTGTGCTAGGGCCCCTAAACTCCATTGCTTATGTAGCAAATAAATAATGCAGGTGTTTTGTTTCAATATTTTTGGGGCTGTATTTAATGATAATGATGCCCAAATCTTCTAGGTACGATTCTCTCGCCCTGAGACCGAACAAGCTCGTCAACGACGTGTTCAGTCTTACGAGTTCCTGCAGAAAAGACAAGCAGAAGAGCATTGGGTTCACCTACATTATTATGGCTTGAAGGTAGGTGTGTGCTGGCTGCTGAGGAGGCCGCCAGGGCATGGAAGCTCAGCCAAGTCTAGAACTGTTTTTAAATCTGGGCCCATGGGAGCCAGGGAATCATCAAAAGTTAATGAGGAAAAGTAGGTCTGTAGGCTTTGATAGACCCTGCAGCGCTCTGTGCCTCCTCCGCTGGATAATGCTTTGGGGTTTCCACACTGGAAAAGGTTTAAAGTAAGAGCTGACAAATGTGTAAGTCTGAGAATCACTCAAGTCTTGGATTATGAACTGGACTTTGTGAAAGACTTGGGAAACCCAGTCAGTTGAGTGGCAGAAATCCTGTTTGTCTGACCCACATGCATGTATGTCAGGAGATTTTGAGGTCATAGCAACAGGAATTTTCCCACATTGCATGAGCATCATCCAAGAAAGTGAAAGCAGAATGACAGTTAGCGATGTGTAACACCTGAATGGTGCAGTAATGACAGAGTTGTCACAGTTTGGAACGAGGAATCCAACTCTGGCATTTTTTATGTTTTCAGTATGTGCTAGTGATTCTTGTTTTTCTCCATACCTCCAGGATAGCCGTTCTGAACACGAGCGCCAGTATTTATTTAGTCAAGGTCATGGCCTTGCTGAAAACACAGAATTAATTAAATCTCCCAGGTAATGGTTTGATGATTTCCTACAGAAATTGCAGTGATTTATTGGGATTGTTTTCAGAGTAATAAGCAGGTATATTCTTTAAAAGTCTGATCTTTGATAATTCTATCCATGATAAAAATTGAATTGTTTAAAAAATACAAAAACAAATGAACCTTCAACTTTGTCAGGTTGCTTTCTTTGTTCCCCCGTGCTCTGAGATTAAAACTAGTTGTTTTCGCTTGGCATTGTTGCCTCTTGTACGTTATCTTAACCCTGCATTTCTGGGACTGTGGACACTGTAAAGGAAAAGTAAAACAAAAGCTTATTCTGGTTAAAATAAATTAAAACTCTGAATCCAATAACTTCCATTGTTAGCAAATCTTACTAAACTTTCTTTTGTGATTTGTGAGAGACACTTGAAACTACTTGAAACTTGTTTGGTTTTGTTTCTTGGTGACTGCAGCTATACAGGAGTCTCCTCGTGATGCAGTCAATACTAGTGCCTCGCTGTAACCTGGTGCAGTCACGGCCAAGTAGTAGGAAAGTGGCAGATTCTCTCCCTGTTTAATGGTGTGGGTGTATTTTTCTTAACATTTAATGTCTCAGTGGAACAAAGATAGGTGTTCTGAGAAGTCTTTTGGATCTGATTCTTTCCTCACAGACACTGGTAATTACATGTGTGGGAAAGACTTTTTGCTTGTTGCAGGCATGATTCTGTCTATGGGACTTCACGTGACCCCTCTTACTGCTGTGTCAGAGCACCTGTATTCTATGTATTTACTCTTGCAGTTCCTCTTTGGATACCTCTCTGTACAGAAGAGCTGGGATTCTGACTCCCATTTATTTCATACCTTCTGTTTGAGCAGATGAATGCCAATAGCTTTTACTAGTGCTGAATTTACAGAGGAAGATGGGACAGGAAAGAGGAGAGCTCTCTTTTCAGGCTAATGTTTGTTTTGTAGAGTTCCACAAGTAGGATTGCTCTAAGCAAGAAATAACTGTACTTAAACTTGGGAATTCCCGCAATAAGCATTTTAAGGATGTGTTTCTTTTTTCCTAGTGAATATTTAATGATGCTGATGCCTCCAAGCATAGAGGAAGAGAAGTAAGTGTTTGTACACACAGAATGTTCGAAGTCCATATTGGCTTGATGCTGTTTTTCATAGCTGCAAATCTGCTTGTTTATCTGCAGTGACAAACCAGTGGCTCCAAGCAATGTGCTTTCTATGGCCCAGCTGAGGACTTTACCCCTTGCCGATCAGATTAAGATCCTGATGAAGAATGGTTTGTAGCTTTTGTAATACATTTGCACTTTACTTTGTGACTTCTAATTGCCTCAGATAAGGTACCTTTCCTAGTAGTGCCAGTTCTGTTACCTCACCAGACAGTCTGTCTGGCCCTCTGATTCTGTGAAGAATCTAAATCCTGAGCCTTTCCTTAAGAAGACTTACTGTGCAGAGGAGAGCAGTAACAGCAGATCTCACTACTGATCTGTATGTTTGCAATCAACCTGCTCTTAGAATAATTTCTAGTCCGATGACAGCTTTCTGGATACATCAGTTTCAGCAGGTTATCTCCTGGAATGTGAGGTCTGAGCATGAATCATAAGTTGAAGGTTAACGCAACAAGCTGCACTTTGGCATTTTCTGGGAAGTTTTCAGTAATACATGCTTCATGAGTGTAATCTGGGAATTTTATTTTGTCTCTTCAGAGTTACTATCTGATG
Organism: Tringa tobata; assembly: GCA_033628505.1. Classification (NCBI taxonomy): domain Eukaryota; kingdom Metazoa; phylum Chordata; class Aves; order Charadriiformes; family Scolopacidae; genus Tringa; species Tringa tobata. Next base: position 32,964 of record JAHREE010148864.1, on the reverse strand, counting down.
AGAGCAAATCCTGAGGACTTTGCCCAGAGGAGCTTCCTGTCTTGTTAGGTGTCTCTGTTTCCAAATACTGCCAAAGGCATAAATTTGTTTTATATTATTAATGCATCAATTTGGGACCAGTTAAGCTAATCAACTTTGATGCAAGACTAGCAGATATTTTTAGAACAGATGATGACTAGCGTGCAGGGGCGAACTTGGTAGAACTTAGGTTTGGGGTTTTTTCTAAGATACAGCTTTAAACATGAACTTCAACATAAATCATAGTGTCCTAGATTTATAAATCTCTTTATCATGTCCATTGAAGAAACCCTTAATCTGGTGTGTATTTTGCCTTTCAGTGAAGGTCATGCCATTTGCAAATCTGATGAGTTTGCTTGGCTCTGGGACTGACTCTACAGCAGTTCTCCGCTGTATACAGCAGGTGGCAATGCTGGTCCAGGGAAACTGGGTGGTGAAGAGGTATGGCTCGTCTTTGTTACTGGGACATGCTTTTCTGCTGTAAGGAGAGGATCAGAATAATGGCTTTTATATGCTCATGTTCCTTGTGTCCCAAAGTAGCCATGTGCTAAACTCACAGTACTGTAAAATCTTGATTTAATGTTTGGTGCTTTTTACTGCACAGTCAGATATTCAAAATTTAAAGGGTTGATGTTAAAGGCTAATGCCTTAGTATCTACCCCAGCTAGAATTATGGCTGAGCAATGGTGTAATCTGTATTTGCATTTGAGTTATGTCAGGGTTTTGATGTTGTCCTCACTCATGTTCTTTTGTGAGAGGACTGTCCCGAATTCTTCCAGAGATCAGTGTCAAATACAAACACAGAAAATGAAACCAATGTATTTCTTAACTAAATTCAGTCAAAGAAAGATCCTTGTGCAGTCACCTTGCTGTTCATCAGTGAATGCTGTTCTTGTCACCTGAAAGCTACCCTCTAGAAGGCATTACTCACTTAATAAATCAAGTGTGGGGTACTGAGTGTACTACATTAAAGGGATTCTGTATCATCATCCTGTTTATTAGGATAAAGCATCCCACTGAGAATCGAAGTCTGAGCTGCAGTATGATTTTTTTTTTTTTTTACCTGGGTGGAGCACTGAATGCAGAGAATTATAGTCTCTGGAATAGCTCTCTGTGTTGAGATAAGTGGCACCAGCCACCAGTCCAAGTCTGTAACAGGATGTGTTTCAGCTATTGTGATGCATGCCCATATTAGCATTGTGAATGGGTTTTACAGCAACCCTTGCTGTCCCTCCGGCCATTCCAGAAGGAAGCTGGAAGCAAGTTAAAAGACAGCATATTAGCATTCAGATTGTTTTTATGATATAGCTGATTCTTTGCTCTTAGAGATCAAGCAGATCCAGCATGTTTGGGGTGGTTGTGTGCAGAGCAGCACATGCACACATCAGAGCTTTACATGGAGAGGGGACCCATTTCCTTGGCCTGGAAAAAAGTCATGAACCTGGCTTTGGAGAGCGTACTAATGAGTGTCATCCAGTTAGTCCTGCAAGCAGACAATGACGCAGGGTAGTGTTGGTCTCAGGGCTGTTTGGGTCAGTGTTGTTCTCTTAAGCCTTTGATTGCTGGGAAGAAAATAAAAACCCCTGATGCCCTTACATCAGCATTTTGGCTAAATGCTGCCTTCAAGGCTGCGTACCATGTTAGCCTAAGCATTTCTTAGGATCATTCTGGTCTAGTTTACACTGATCCAAGGGGGAGGGTAGGCTTTGCAAGAGCAAAGCAGAGCGTGTACCTGCATTGCACACAGCTGCTAGCCACAAGGCTAGGCTTTGCTGCTGTAAGCCTTTTTGCACTAGTGTAATTACAATGATGTAATTACACCAATATTAATTCCTTTAATGAAAACTATGCTTTGGATACAAAGGTATGATTTAACTGCAGAACAGGGAGGACGTGTTTGTTATGTTAGTCTTCACCGATGCCATTTTTCTGGAGCACCTAGTAACTAATATGTCTTCCTTTTTAATTAACAGTGATGTCCTTTACCCAAAAGATACTTCTAGTCCACATAGTGGAGTCCCTGCAGAAGTGCTCTGTAGAGGGAGGGACTTTGTTGTAAGTATAAAAGTGTTTGGTTTCTTTAAAGGAAAATGCAGGTGAAGTTTGCCTGAGAGGCCAACGCATTGCAAAACTCTGCTGTACTGCAATAAGCTGTTTCCTCCAAAGAAATTATTTGCACTTTAATCCTAAAGGTGGTATTACAAGTCTGTCATGGGAGTGTTCATTGTGGCTGGCTGGCAGATTCAGATCATCTGTTGTTAACAGAATTCATGTCTTCCTAATACATGCTGCAAGCCCCTGTCACATAGCCCCCACAGTGCAGGGCGTACAGCAAAGCCAGGACTGGATAATTAAGTGCTTGTTTCTCCAGATACATTTCCGTGGGCTCGGGACTGTGAGGTCTCAGGAGGGCAGTGTGGGTAAGCCTTGTGCTCTGTGAGCATGCACTGTTGATCTTTAAAAAGGACTTTATTTCCCAGAGCTGCTAATCAGTGAAGGGACTTTGTTCCTGCCTTTTGTGAGCAGTAGCTGCACATCGAAGTTGAAACGAATGCAGGTCTTGTAAACGCACACATAACCACAGCAAAAAGGAGCAACCTCTGCATTGTGTTTATTTTCACTAACCATGGAAAGAATCAAATTCTGGAGTGGTTCCTAAGTTCATATTCAGTTTATGGCTTCAAAGAGAAGCTGACGAGTGCATTGCTTTCATTTTTTTCAGTTTGACCTGACTGTTCCCCTTTTTTGCAAAGTTTGTTTATGAGATGTAATTCTGAATAGAAGCATGCTGTGCAAGAGACTGTAAGGATATTACAGTACTACTGTAAGACAAAACTGATGGTGATTGAAACTGACATTTTTATTGAGTCTTGATTTCTGCCCAAGACACCGCCATATGGAGACCTGGATTCATGTGTGATTTAAGTCCTTAGGACACAGCAGATTAGGTGACACGTCGTGCGTAAAGTTCTAGGGGCCAGAAATTATTATGCTCAGTTAAGTAAGCAGTAGTGTTTTAGTGATTAAGAGGTAAAGATAAATTACTTTCATTTGAATTATGTCAAATATGCCTTATATGAGAAATGGATCTGGGTTGATCTTAAAGGCAAGTAATTTGCTCATTAGCTCTTCAACAGGTAAAAAGTTTAAAAGTTAGAAAATAGAAAGCATCAATATTTCTGGCTTTTGGATGAAGTAAAATGTCTGGTCATAAGGCTCAGAAGTAGTGTGCAATGCTGTGTTGGATCTGTGGAGAAAATGTGTTCTAGCTTAAAAAGTTAACTTTATTTCCCTGTATATATATTTGTGTAAAGTAATTAATAAGGTTAAAAATATTTATGACGCATAGTGTCTTATGGGTCCATGCTCCTGTTCCATGCTTTACTTTGTGGGAGGAGGACAAGTAATTTGTGTCTTTTCTGAAAGCTCTCTTTTGTCCCCAGATTCTCAGGTAATAAATTCAGAGGACGTGAGTACCATTGGCTTTAGATGAGGGTCTGATGAGAAATGGCTGCCTCAGAGTTGTGTGCAAGGAGAGCTGATGGATGTGCTTCCTGTGGCAGCAACTTCTTGAGCTTTAGAACAGAAATGCCCTCTGCCCTCAGGCAAGCATGGTGATTTTGTGTGTTTGTGGGCAGAGAGAAGGATGCATAGATGACATCATAGGGCAGGAAGAAACTGGCAGTAATGAGATCTTGAATTCTTCGCAGCATTATTAATACACACAGACTAAACAAGGTTGTAGTCTGTTTAAATGGAGACAGGAAGAAATCAAAAGTCACGATCAGAGAGTGTTCTGCCCAAGTCCTCGTGTGTCCTGTTATCCTGCTCTTAGCAGCTGCCTTTCAGGGTGTCACTCCATAGGAGCTGCTCTGCAGAGCACCTGACTTTCCATGAACTGGGGACAAGTGTGTGGGTGACAGGCCATCTCGGCATAACTGTCACTGTGATGTGCATTGAAGAAGGGAATGTGCACTTTTTTAGGGGGCTATGTGCTGCAAAGGGTAACAGTCATCAACCTGTACAGGCCCTGCATTAACTGAAGTAGGTGAAGAGTTTCTCTAGGTTGATGATTATATATGTGGGAAGCTGAGCCTCAGGTGTGACTTCTGGAGTCCCAGCATCACTGCAGTGGATCTTTGCTTTTTTGGAAGCTAAATGGAGTTTGAGTTCAAGAGATTCTTCATAGCTTTTGTAGTCACAGGTTCACCAAGGCCAAACCATGGACTCTCAAAGTTTTTGATACTGTGTTCATGGCTATTTGAGAACAGAAGAGGCCAGAAAGTGTTTTCCCACTGTCTGGCCGAGAATCATCTGCTTGCACATTCTTGAATGGGCTTTCAGTTTTTCTGGTAAAGTCATTGAACAGGGTCATTACTTCCAACTTCAGTAAAGCAACTGCTAAATACAGTTACTAGTTTTTTTTCCTTTGTTGCTTTCCTAGATGTGGAAGTTCACACAGGACCGCTGGGTTGTGAGAAAGGAAGTGGCAGCAGTTACAAAAGTGAGTGATGTTTTTTCTTCCTAAATTAGAAGTTGGTGATACGTGCTAGGCTTTGTCTGTAGATCGGTAGCAGGTGCTGCTGTCAGGTTCACAGCGTCTGCATTACTGCTGACTTTCAGCGTTGCTCACCAGGCACTTTCACTTTGTAACAGGTATCGATACACACTCTATTTTAGCAATGTTTCAAGCAGTTCCCACAGTTACCACGACTCCACAGGATATGACTGGCCTTGTAGCTGAGCCACTGGAATGCATCTTGTCCTCATCTGTTCTAGTGGAAAGCCAGACACGGTTTGAATTAAGCTGATGGATCCTGCACCAAAGCAGAGGAGTGCTTGTGCAGTCCACGCTAGCTACTCTACAAAAGAGCAGCTCTTCTGTTGGCATTTGCCAGTTGTCAGTATTGAATAAAAGCTTTAAACCAACTCAGGCACCTGAATGTTCTGTTCAAACTGGCAAATGAATGAGAAACATTAAGTAAAGGGGACAAAAAAAAGTACTTTCTTAAAATGCAGTAAAATGATAAAACATGAGTCAATTTATGCACAGGCCATCTGTTTTTGGGATGTAAGATCCAGTGCTGCTTAAAAGCTCTAAAATAAAATTAACGCTGTAGAATATGCTTCTCTGCACAATGAAGTCTTTTCATTTCAGTATGAAAACTCCCTTTTTTTCACAGAACATGCCATGAGCTATTTGACTCTCAGGTGATTAATCACCACTGCTCTCTGAAGTCCTGTGTGGGAGTGTTGGTGCAGAGAAGGTTGAATGTCTCTGACTTAGCTGGGTGTGTATTCACAGAGGTGCCCCAGATGACATATCAAATCAGCCCATCTCTTCCTGTCTCATGGAACAATGCCCATGGCTGCATATGTCCTATGTAAATTGACTTCCATACTCTTTATGCTTTTTTTTTTTCTCTTTTAGCTTTGCCCAGAAGATGTAAAAGACTTCCTAGAGCACATGTCTGTGGCAAGAATAAACAAAGGTTGGGAGTTCATGCTCCCTTACGATGAAGACTTTGTTAAGAAGCATCCAGATATAGTTCAGAGGCAACATATGCTGTGGATGGGCATTCAGGCCAAGTAAATGACTTGTTTCATTTTGGGGAATAAGATAAAACCAGAGAACTATCTAGTACAAAGTTTCTGTAGGCATTGATAGATAATTTGATCTGTATTGCCCTGAAGGTTTCCCCCTCCCAGGCAGTGGTGTGGTGGGGGTGTCACTGTATCATTCAAATTGTTCCTGTTCCTTGGCTCCCTTGAGAAATTGAGTGTTCTGGCTAATAGCTAAAGCTGGCATGGCTACATGCAGGATTGAAACTATCCTGTTATATTTTATCTTTGTTTTTCAGATTAGAAAAGGTCTATAATCTTTTAAAGGAGCACTTGACACCAAAGAAACAAGAGACGCAAGCAGGTAATGATCCAAGCAGAACATCTTGAAGCACATGCATCCCTCCGTATTCCAGGGTGATGTTTTGGAGTTCCTTTCTGTTTTTGAACGTGGTGGGGACTGGTCTTGCTTTGTTTGATATTTTTCCTTTCTTGCAATTTCCTCTGGGTTATTTGAGACAGATCTTGGTCTTTACTGGCATCACTGATGTTGGGGTGACACAAGCTTACTGTAGCATCCTTGTAGCAGAGCAGGGAGGATTCCTTGGCACTGGGGTATCGCTAAATAGCGATAGTGTAAAACCAGCTGGTTCTGTTATCCACTTCAAGGCAGCTTGTATGGCGGAAGGGTGAAGCAGCTCCCAAGGCGGACAGGGCCAGTGCACAAGTAATTCTTACCTCTCTGTTTGCAAGCTAATGTGTATGAGGTGATTTTTTTCTTTTTCCCTAATTTGCACTGGACTCTCTGTGGTGTGGTTGAGGGCTGAGCAATTAATGAAGAATGTGTTTGGCGGGGCTGGGGGCACTGTAAGGAGGTGAGAAGCTGTCTCTTTTTGACTTCCTTCTCCACTATGGATGCCAGTGAGAATATTAAAGTAGCTGCTCCATAATCTTAAAAGATTGTGAAAACTTGAGAATCCAGAGAGCTTTAAGTAGGCATTTGGCTCATTGCCAGACACTGGAGCCAATGAAGAGTATAAGCAGAACTGACAAATATGAATCTGTTTCAATACCCTATGTCTGATCTGCTTGGAAGGATTAGGTGTTGGGTTATTTGGAGAGGATTACTGAGCCTAACAGCAGAGGAGATAACAGCATGTGTGCTGTGCATGCTTTTACCTTAAACACAGCACTCCTTCCTTGGGCATTGAGAATGGATTCCATTCTGAGCACACCTCCTCCTTTCACCTTTGGGTAGCTGGATGTGGAGAGGACACAGGGGAAGAGGCACAGGACTGCATGGGAAGGGACTGCCTCCTGTATTATCCCTGGGTAATAATACTAAGAAGAGGGTCTCAGACTTTCACACTGTGCACCTTATGCTAAAAGGATGCTTGGGTTCACTCTCCTCACTGTACCTATAGGACATCGTTGTGGTGGCTCAGGCTGTTGCTGCAGCAGCCCCACCAGCCACTAGATACTCAAAAAAAAAAAAAAAGTTGTTGGGCAGAGAAGCATCGGGTCACACGTAGAAGTGTTTAAGGAGTCTATATCCTGGTTTCCTGATTTGCGGAAAAGGCCCTAGTGATTGAACACATACACTTTGTCTTTGCTTCAGGTTCCTTGACTGGAACACCCTTCCTCAAACACCTGGTTCACCACAACTCCCCAGAAAAAAGCCACCAAAAAACCCCAAAACTAAAGTAAAATCTAAACAACAAACTGGGTTTATGCCTTAGATTTCACAGGCAGGTGATGTTTCCTGGTTCTATTTCACTGTCAGCCCTTTAAGAAACATTCTGCAAGACTAGAGCCCTGGTTACGGTGAGATTTATGGTGTCTTTTGTTTCTTACTAGCTCATCCATTGCTGGTTTCTGGGGAGCAAAGGGTCAACATGGCTAAAGCAAAAGTCAAGCAGAACTATGGGCAGCTGGAGAAGGAGTTCCAGAAGCAAAAGGCAGAGATAAAATCAAATGACACCTCAGCCAAGATGGATGTTTCTAATATCCGCATTAAAGAGGAGCCTGTGAGTGATGACGAGCCGATGGATACCTTGGCTTATAAGGGCATGAACAACGGCATTGTCAACGGCCTCCATGCAGAGGAGGACTCTACAGACTCTTTAAATGGCCATTTGCCTGGAGGCTGCATTGACCGGGTAGCCCAAGAACTGAAGGCTTTCGTGTCTTCAACATTTAAGAAACAATTTGTACTCACCCTGAGTGAGCTTAAACGGTTATTTAACCTTCACTTAGCCAGTCTGCCTCCGGGACATACATTATTCAGTGGCATTTCGGACAAAATGTTACAGGACATGGTGTTGGACACTGGCTGCAAACAGATCTTGGTGCCTGTAAGTATGTTTTTCCCTTTGTGTACTTTGGGGAGGAGAGTCTGGGGGGTCAGTTAAACGTCTGATCTGTGAAACATGTTTATCCTGTGCTGGTGGCCCGGAGAACAGATGTGCTCTGAGTAACTGTCCTGTATTGGGTATGTTGAAGCTGCTGGAGGTTTGTCTGGTGTCCTGCTTCTGGCAGGCCCCACACTCTTCCTTTGCTGTGTGGTGCTGCACAGCTTAGTTGTCTTTGGGGTTCTGCTTCCGCATCCACGCTGTGTGCTGCAGTGACTCGCTGTCCTGACTTGCTCCTCAGCATAGAGTCATAGAATGGTTTAGGTTGGAAATGACCTTAATGATTATCTAGTTCCATCCACCCCTGCCCTCGGCAGGGACACCTCCCACCAGACCAGGTTGCTCCAAGCCCCGTCCAACCTGGCCTTGGTCCCCTCCAGGGATGGGGCAGCCACAGCTTCTCTGGGCAACCTGGGCCAGGGTCTCACCACATGATCTAAGGCAGTCCCAGATGCCCATCAGCTCTTCTGGAGTTGCACAAGCTCCTTCTCTCAGAGACAGGGACACGGCTGGGGGAGGAGAGGTGGCAGTGGCTGCCTGGGAGTGGCAAGGATACCCAGTAGAGCCCTCTGGGATGCAACAAACCATACCTGTAGCAGGTTTCCTTGTCGGTCCTTCCCTCCTAGACATGCAGACAGGTGTCTTTTTTCCTGTGTCTTTTATGGAAATGACATGTGATTGGATGAGACAGAGCCAGGTTTGTGTGACAGTAGATTGCTTTGGAAAGGAAAAGGAATTTGGCATCATGGGAAAGAGCCTAAGAGGAAGTTAATTTTACAAGACATCTGGCAGTGCTGATTGCGTTTCAACCAGAAAGAGCTTGGGAGTTGGCTGCCTTTGGGGAGAGAGGAAAAACCGACATGAACTGCTGGAAGGAGCAGGCAGGGTGGAAAGAGGAGGAAGCAGGCAGGCTGAGGAGAGAGCCTGGAGCATGGGAGCTGACACCCAGCTAAGGAATAAGGGTTGCTTCGGGGGGTCAGAAATAACATGTTCAGTCATGTGCAAAGTACGTGTTGTGGCATCTGGGAACCCAGAAACAGACTTGAAATGCCACTGAGGAGACCACCAATTTCGGTACTATCTGCTTTCTCTCTTGACAGCCTCCAAGTCCAGGGGTAGTGTTTGCCTGGAGCTGCCTTAGTGGTGGCCCTGCTCTGTGCATGGTGTAGTGTGTGCCTTTGCCATACTGATGGTAAATAACTGAGGTCATTGCTGCTCTGTTACTTGGGATTGGGGCTTGTTTGCTTTGGAAATTTGAGGATTTTGGAGATGATTCCGTCCACTCCTTGCTTAAGCTGTGAGGAGTGAAAGTGGAATAGTTTCTTTTTTTCAAAAAACAACCAAAATAAAATCCTCCTGAAGAGAGGTGGCTGGGGACTTCCTTCTGTCTGGAAAACCCTGTCACAGGAGACCTGCAGAGGTGTACAGGTGGTCACTGGAACATCTCTTGCTGTAGGTTTGCTATAGGCTTTAGTTGTGCTGACCTAGAATTTACTGCAAAACTTGAGATCTCATACAGGAGCCTGTATAAGCCTGTGCTGTTATCAGCAATGTACGTCACTGGCCCCAAGCCTCCCCCTGATTCTCTGTGCAGATGGCAAAGGGTCCCATGGCTGGTTTTACTTTCTGCACGGGCTCAAACGCTTTCATGTTTCTCAGTTGTTCCTCTGGACAAATTTGTCAGAATTCTGTGAGGATGCCTCAGCTCAGGGAAAGCCTAGAGGGTTGTTTAGCATGGGATTTAATAGGTGCTCATTAGTTTTCCGTAATTCAAAGTGCTTTGGTGATAAAAATCAATGATCTGAGGTAATTAAAATTGTGTTCTGTGGGGGGTGGAGACACTCATGGCTTGCATGCTGCCCTATTATGGAAAACATGTTGCTGAAAATGGCAATTGAAACCTTACTAGGGGAATGCAGGATTTATTATAAAGCTGACCAACTGCACCAGGGCATGAGATAAACACTGTTTGTGGGGAGCCAAAAGAGGCATCACTGCAGCTGCAGTGGGGCTATGGGGATGCCTGCGTTTTGTGGCACCCTTGAGTGGGAGGGAAAAGCTTGCACAAAGAAATAGTGGATTCTGGGCAGATGCCCCCAATGCACTGGGGGTGAGCAGAGGGGAGGGTGAGCAGAGACGTCCCCTGGCAGACCCTATCCCTGTCCCCGGGGTGGAGTCTGGCTCCTGAGCCTCCGTGCCCGTGTCCTGCAGGCTGGTGGGTGTCCTCCTGCCTCCCTCCCCGTGGTCCCTGGAGTGGCAAACTTCTGCCCAAATCTTGAAGATATTTTTGGGGCATCAGGAAATGACATGAGCGTTGCTGATGTCCGGCCTGGCTCAGGTAACAGGAAAGGAATGGGCCCCACATGCAGGGTGAGCCCTTGGAGCTGGTACCAGTGCAGGCTCCTGGAGAGGTAAGCTCAATGGTTGTTGTGGTTTTGACCTGGTTTTGACCCTCAAACCAGGACAATGCTTTACCTCTAGGATTATTCCAGCCCCTTTCCATCTGGATTAGCTATAACGTGAGGCTGGCTGGTGTGGCAGTTTTTAGGGCATGCTCAGTGAGACACATCCCAAAGCCAAGGGCTCCTCCCCAGGAGCTTCCCTTTGAACATGGCAGCCCTGGGGACTTAGGCAGCACCACGTTTCTTGATAGCCCTGAACTTGCTCTGGGGGCTTGGAGCGGGAGGGGGCCCAGGGCAAATACTTTAAAGAAGAGTTTTAAGGCAGTGGAGAGCTGTTTTGAGGTGAGGCTGGAGAGATTAAGGTAATGAACATTAGATGTCAAAGGGAGAGCGGATGGCAGGGCAGTAAAGCTGTCTGGACGGAGCAGTACCTACCTCTCCGAAGAGCTGCTGGTGGTGTTTCCCACGCCTGGGGACAGACTGTCCGACAGCAGAATTTGCAACGGTTTGGAAGTAGGAGATTCTGTGGGGTTTTCTTCCCAAATCAGTACTGTGTTGGTTGGAAGCAGTTTCCGCACAGAATAGCCAGATGAACACGGCTGCGTCTCGGAGCTGCAGCTGAGGTGGGAGCAGTTTGTGGTCTGGGTCTGCTGAGTGACTTTCTCCAAGCAAGGCAGCTTATGGGTGGGTGCTCCTGGTGCTGGCATTTCGCCTGTCCTGCTGCAGCGTTTTTTTCTGGAGGAAATTTGAATTATTTGGTTTTATCTGTGCTGAATGCATGCAAGAGAGATTACTGCTCAAAAGTGAGTGTTCTTACGAGAAGAGAACGATTTCAAGTGTTGCAAGTCTAATAAACCTGAATCCTGGCTCTAAACCAAGTGTAAAACCTTGTTATATTCCAGCCATTTGACCCAGCGTGAGAGCCAAAGTTGCTAATCCACCAGGCAGCTCCCACTGGGCAAAACTCTTCCCCTGCACAGTAAGAGCAGAGGCAAAGCGTGGAAGGAAAGGCTGATCTTTCACTCCACAATGCACAGGTCTTTTGGCATGGTGTGATGGAGGCTTCAAGAAAGGTTTGGTTTATACCAGTCGCCAGGACTGAGGGATGCTGGAACAACCAGGACTGGCTTGTTAGCTTTTCATAGATGATTGATTTAGGTTGTCTGGGTGGTTAGCAAGGAATAAATTCTTAGTGACGGACAGGAAGAGACACGTCGGAAATGAAGTCATATTCCAGCATTGCTCGTTAGTCACTGCTCCAAGGAGAAATGTTAAGGCAAATGGATGGTATTTTACTTTTTCAGGAGTTTGGGGCATGGAGGGGAGGCAGTCGTGTTCCTTCCTGTGTGCAGGGGTGTGAGGCCTCTGCCTCAGAAAAATCAAATGTATTTCTCTAGCTTGGCACATGGGGGGAAAAAAAAAACCCCACAAAAACCCCAACAACCAACCAAGCAAACCCGCTTCATTTTTGGAGCCTGAAATGAGCAAGTGCCTGGTTCACTGTCCATCAGCGTTCAGTCCTCTGGAGTCCTGTAGTCTGCCCCCAAACAGAGGTGACAAATACCGCAGAAGCACAGTGCTTGACAGTAACACTGACTTGGGATTAGTGAAGCAGATAAATACAGGATAGAGTCTGAATCTTGAAAGCCTGCCACTGTAAATGTAAAAACCTCCAGAAAGACCCTGCAGCACGCTTTGTGCTCTCAGGTGGATACTGCTTTGGATGGTCTGAAAGCAAAAGCTGCTGACAAGAAAAATCTAGACATCTTGCGATGACATACTGGCTAAGGTCCAAGGCCTGTGATGGTTCTGGTACATGGTGGTTGACGCTCCACCAGTGGGAAATGGTCACCATGCAAAATTCATGGGATTCCAGCATGCCCAGCAGTTCCCTTTTCACTGAATTTCACTGAATTTTAGAGTTGGAAGGGACCATAGAGATCATCTAGTCCAACTCTCCTGCCAAGGCAGGACCGCCCAGAGCATGTCAGATCATGCTACTCAGGACGGCATCCAGGCGGGTCTTGAAAATCTCCAAAGAAGGGGACTCCACGACCTCCCTGGGCAGCCTGTTCCAGGGCTCCGTCACCCTCACTGTGAAAAAGTTTTTCCTCATGTTCAAGTGGAATGTCTTATGTTCCAACTTGTGCCCATTACCCCTTGTCCTCTCACTGGCAACTACTTTAAAGCTGTGAAGTGTTGGAGTTGAGCCAGACATGGCTCTGCGGCCCATGGCACTGCTGTGGGTTACCCCACCGTCACCAGAAGCATCCATCAGACATGGCTTGGACGTATCAAGGCATGTGGTGGTCGTCCCATTCCCTAGGCCATCATTAGCCCCTCATTAATTCGGGGTCTGTGCTGCAGAATCACCCAGCAGGACAGGTTTGATGCAGGTCCCATTTCTGTGGAAGCCGTCAGGGTTGTGAGGTGTCTACTCTGTGGCTGCGGGACAGACCTGGCCTGAGCACAGTTACCCCTTTGAGTGTGGAATGGAGAGGAGCTTATGTTGTTTCAGCAGTTCTCATTACATGGCAATGATGTTTTTGATTCAGTAATAGGTGTCCAGGGATACTGTATCATAGAATCATTAAGCAGAACTCATTAAATAGATGGTTATTTTTAACAGCCTCTTCTTCTCAGTTCCCTCCACAGACTGCTGCTTCACCAGATGAACTAAAGGTCTACGCGCTTTGGGAAGCTGGTGATACATATGATCAGGTAAAGATAAAAATGTGACATTCCCAGATACACGCTTACTGAGCACTTGGCGTTGTGTTCCTGGAACTAGACCAGCAGGTAGTTTTCCACTTTCCCTATGGAAGTGTCCAGTTTTCAATACCAGCTGTTTCCAGGTGAGAGAAAGCTCTAAGCTCGCAGGGTCATCGTTGCTGTGTCAAGGCAAGGCGTTGTGGGCAGAAATGATGTAAGGTGTTGGTGATACATGTCAGTAACTAGCTTGACGGGATAGAAATAACTTTGAACGTGTGAGAAGAAAGGACTCTCCAATACAGGCTGACACAGGATCCAGTCCAATTTTTTTTGGTCTTTTGATGGTAATGCAACATTAACCAGAGAGGAAATGATGATGTTACCTGATGTATCCGCTTATACTTAGCATAGGAAATTATTACAGCATATGTGAGCATTTCCTGTGGTTTAATTGCTATCAGAGTAAATTAAGTGAAAGGGAAGGTGCCTAACAAAATGTGGATGGGCAACATAACCCCTGTGGTCCATGGCCTAAATAAATTTTTATAGGAAGAAGTCAAGCCTCTTGGAAGCATTTGAGAAGAGTGTGTTGCACCCCCCTTCTCAGCATGTTCTTGTACCTTTGGAGGTGCCCCGGGTGACAGGACGGGTGCATGGAGAGATCCCTCTAGAGCCCTGGGGCCAGGGCACTGATAGAGAGGAGATATGTACGGGTTGGTTTTGGCATCACGAAGCAAGAATCCTCTGATGTAGTTCAGTGAACGTTTTGTACAGACTTCAGGCACATGCAGTTTTGATATATAGACAGAGAAGAATAATTGTTCTTCTCTTTGTATTTGTGATACATTTTCTTTTAAAGCATCGCCAAGTTTTGCTTGAAATCTTTTCCAAAAATTATCGAGTGCGCAGGAATGTCATCCAGAATCAGTTGAGTCAAGAATGTGGAGAAGATCTAAACAAGCAGGAGGTGGATAGAGTGTTAAAGGTAAGTTTCTGTTCTGTTGTGGGTTTGATCCAATTAATAAATGAATATTTAATGCTTAGTTTGAGCAAAGGATCACATTTTACCTTGAATTGACAAAACAATTGATGCTGGGATGTTGGAATGTTGATAAAGCCTGGTTTTCATCTTGTTTTCTTAAAAATACAGTTGTATTATTCTACCTTCATTGCCTCCGAGGAGTAGTGATTTTGACTCATGCATTATTTTGTGTTATTGCAACAAACCTTTATTTGTCATCTTGGACCAGCAAAGAATAGAGTGTAGTAAACGTGATCCTTCGGAGTTATTTTTAAATAATGCAGAGTTAAACATCAAGGAGGTGGGAGGGTTCACAGTGTTGTGAATTTACCAGCTGACTGCTGTTGGTTACTGCTGAGGAGCGTGAGTGCCACATAATCAGAAGGAAATGCATTTTATTCCCTAGTAGGACATGCAGCAGCAGAGCAAAACCAGAGCCAAAACAAGTAGGCAAAGTAGTGGTTAACACATTTCATTGTGAATGTTTATTTGAATCCTTTCATCTGTCTTTGAAGGTGCACCATTTACTTGCTAAAGAGGTTTAAGGTACAAAGTACTGACCACACAGGCCATGACTGACAAGCCTTAGAAGCGGTGCAGGACGGCTTGGTGGAAAGTTGCCAACTAATGTAATACTTTAATCACCGTTGCTGGGCCTTTGCTCACTGTCACCCACTTCAGTGAGACAAGTGCTGAAGTACTTTATTACCTTGGGATCTGGAAACGTAACAACAGCATATTTGAAAAATTGCAGATCTGTCACTGTGATAATGAGTAAACTGGTCTTGCTTGGAAGAACCTCGTCGTCTTAGTGTTAAACTAAGCTCAGACGTCCCTGCCTCCCTGACGGTATTTTGTGTGCCTGGGCTGGAGATGGGTCAAGCAACTCAATGAGCTCAAGTATCAGCTCTCCTGGAACATCTAGACCACGTACTGGCATTAGTTTTTCATGATGCTGTTGCTATGTAACAGATAACCTATTTCTAGAAAAAAGACCTTCCCCTAAAAAAACTGGGTGCTGTTTTTATCTTTATGTAAGTCATCATGCCACCAGCCTTGCGTTGTGTCAGACTTCTTAGCCTTGAATACATGTCACAGAAGTATGTGAAATTACCTTTGTTTCTGAAACAAAATTTAGAAGTATGATTTAATGAAATAGGAAGATTCTCAGGCTTCTTTAAGCCACAAGGGATTGGATTCCTCTTTGAATGAAATTGGATTTCTTGACTCATATTTCCCCATCTGCATGTGCTCCTTTTTTATGCACAGAGGAACAGACTGACAGAGTTTGTATTTTTGCATCTGCAGATCAAGTCTGCGAACTCTCTTTCTAGCCTCCACACTTAATTTTTTATTTGTTTTTGTGAAGTGTAAGTCCCAAGACTTCAGAAAAAAAAAAGATACTTTTTTCCCTTTAAGCTCCACAGCGTGAGTTCTGTAGCGGTGCTTAAGCCTGTGTTGAATTACCTAAATGGGAGGGTGGGAGTGGTAGAAAAGAGAGAGCGAGCTTAGAAAAGCTTAGAGCTCGAGAGACTTGGTGCTTATCTAATACAAATAAGAAAACGAGCCACAAGACACCCCACTTACTGAGCTCCTTTGCTGTGGTGCTGACCTGTTGTGGGCTGAGCCCTGTGGTGAGAATTCCAGAGCACAGTTCTGAGGTTGGGCGTTCATTATCATAGAATGCTGTTCTTGTGAAAGCCTGTTCCCACTGCTTCCTTCAGACCCCATCGCAGCTTCAGCCTGTGTTTACCCTCAGTCCCCCTTGTCCTCACCCCTCCCCACCTTTCCCAAGCTGGTTTCTGCAGGATCTCCCCTAAAAAGCCCAGCTTCTTGCTGCCATCGCATCATTTGTCCTCCTTGTGGCCTCTCAACCTTCACCCTCTTGTGTTGTCATCTTCATTTAAGCTCTGTGGTCTTCAGGGTGAAGACAACCAGGTGCTCTGGATTCATGCTCTCTCTTGTGCACTGGAGGGCACTTCTAATACTGACCAGATTTATCGTCCCAGTGGTTCCCAAACCCTTATGGACTTTCCCTTTCTCCCCAGGACTGCTGCGTGAGCTACGGTGGAATGTGGTATCTTAAGGGGACAGTGCAGTCTTGACAGCGGTGGTGGTGGTTCCAGGTGATCTCCAGGATGAACGAGAGACCCTGCAGTGGTGGCACAGAGTAATGCCATGTCCTCGGGTGCGTGGGGCAGGATGTGACCTCCCTTGGGGCATGTGGCCATTGCAGCCATGGACATCCCAACACATGCTCGTCTCCATGTGGCTGCCTGGGCACCAGGGCAACTGGGAAGACAACATGGGACCCTGTCTGCAGCTTGATTAATCTGGGATTTCTAATGTATTTCAATTCTGTTTGGTTATAAAAAAATAAAACCATATACTGACACAGACATGGTGGAAAATCATGGCCTAATACTTTATTTTGTAAGTAATGCCAATAAATTATATCTGTTTACAAACATCCCAGTTTTTGTTAAATACCTAGATGCCCATACTTTAGTCTGAGCACTGCAATAGCCCTTCTCAGCTCTCTCTATAATGAGAAGATCGTCATGTTCATGGAAACGTCAGGCCAGAGAGGGGGGAACAAAAATCACTCTTTGAACTTTGTACTAAGTAGCAATTGTTCTCACCTCGTCTGTGAAATGAGTTATTTGGAAAAACACCTACATTTGGAATTGATGTGGAACAATGACTGGATTTCTTTTATTGGTGTGGGGTTTGTTTGAGGGATTTTCTTGCATTACTGTTTGCCAATACAGGAAGGTAAGTACCTGGGTGCACCCTCTGGAAGGCATCCAGCTGTAGTTATCACACAGCAACAATGTAAACCCTCTATTTTGTGTAATTTTTTTAAATAAAATTTTATCACGAAGGTCAATTCCACCCCGCTTTGTATTTGTCAAAGAAGAACTGGAAGCTGCACCCACTCCTTTTATAGCCTGGACGCTTATGGAGGAAGGAAAGGTCAGGAATGGTTTAGTTGGTGTTCTTTGGGGGTACTGGGAGGTGCCGTCACGCCAAGGGCCTGTTGCACAGGGTGCAGTAACTGAGCTTTTTGTTACAGGTTTATGGTTGAAGCCAAACTACAATTAGTTACCTTATAGGAATATCCTGCTGCAAGCACCACACAGCACAGTTACTTTACTGGTCATGTTCTTTGCTGTAGTTTCCATCACATGAGAAGCTCAAGGAGATTCTATTTCATCTACTTACACTCAGAACAGGCTGAGTTGAGTTGTTGCCTAACGTAAGCAGATTAAGGTACTTAATCCAGATAAGATTGGCTAAGAATATTGTTAGCATACTTACAGCATTTCACATTTCTGTGGAAAATGTCTATTTTTAAACTGCTAAAACTCTTCCATAATAAATAGCCTAGTGTAGTTTGTTAACCACATCCATGTAATTGGGAGGTGTTTTAAGTTCAGGCTGTCACTGCAGCCTTTGTCATGGTCTGTGCGTGTACCCGTGGCTGACACATCCCTGGTGCAGCCCTGAGCCACAGTGTCACCTCTGGTGTCACCTGAAAAGCTTCTCTCTGGGAAAGCCATGCTCTGAGAGATGTAACGAAAGAAGGACCCAGCCTTGGAGGTTTTTATTGCACAGCAAAGTGTTAAAGCACAGCCAGTGCTTAGCCATGGCACAGACAGTCAAGGGGAAGTTAGAAGAATCAAGTAATTTGGTGGAAAATTGGAGGACATTTTTAAAGCATAAAAACTGTATATATACAAAGTGCTCTAAATTAGCTAACAGTAGTAAACCCCTGACTATCACCTATTTAACCAAAAATTCTAAATTGCGTTTACATGTCTCGTGATCCAGCAGGTGTGGATCCTCTTCCCCTAAAGCGGCAAAGAATATTAGTAAATCATTTGTGACTTATTTAAGGTTACTGCCTTCCAGTGTCTGAGCTGGGCAGACCTCCAGCTTATGAGGAGCTAAGTGTGAGGCAAACAGTGACAGGACAGGGAACCCCATGGCAGAAGAGCAGCTTTTCTGCCTTCCACACCCCACCCGCCCTTCTTTTTCAACAGCACTGACAAACACAACTATGAGGAGAAGCTACTTTGTTCCCTCTGGCCCTCTATCCCAGACAAGCCTGTCCTTTTCCATATACTGTAACCTTTTTTAAAACACAAATTTAATGGGAACTCCATCCAACTCACATAGGAAAGATGGCAGGGCTAGATAGTGCAGGTGCCACCTGCACCAAGTTTACTGTTTCTGGATTGGCACAGATGGGCATAATTACTAGTTGGACATGTAACTTGACTGGATTTTTTATTTGCTTAGAAAAATACAAGATTTTGATGCCCATTTTTAAATAATTTTCCAGAATGCAGTACACGTTTTAGAGAAACTGACGTTACGAAGTCTTAATACTGCAGCTGAAGGACAGCTCTACACAAGATTCATGGGGAACAAGGTAAGGCAGACAGAACTGCAACAGCAGCAGCTGAACTAAAGCTGAGACAGTGTCAACGTTCTGTGTTGACTGTTTGGTGTACCTGGTACATCACAGCAGCTCAGACAGGCAGCAAGTCCATTCCCAAGAACAGCTGACCAAATTAACTGTGACACCCTTTATAAGGAGAAGGACATCACCTTTCATTGTGCCTTCCCCCCTCTTCATCTCTTAGCCTTTGTTTTCTTGAAGCACTTTTAACAAATATACTTCTCCATGTTCTTTGTTTTTCAGAATCTGAATAGATATGAATTATTATTAGGTAGTAGAGAAGGAGAGGAAGAACAAGCGCATGGTCCTGTTTTCAGCAGGCTGTGTCCATCCTCTTGGCCCAGGCAGCATGGAACAGATCCACAGCAGCTGACGTGGGGAGCAAGAGACAAAATGCTATCATAAGGTTTTACCTGTCCCCTTTCCTTCAAGCACTTGGAGTCTGTGGTATGTAAGACTAAAAGCTATTCCACTATGTCAACACTACTACTAACGTTAAATAGCTAAATTGCAACTTTCTATCTTACCAAATACATGTAAAAACGTACTTTGCAGACATTACACCAAAGAACAGTAGGCCCCAAATAACATACATAATCAATTCACAGTATCTTGCCTTAAGACAAAGTGCCCTACACAAGAAACCATACCTAAAAAGCCACACAAACTTGACAGCAAATCCTTTCTTAGTAGGAAGACATTTAAACTAACCTGTGGGAGAGCTTAGTGCATGTGGAAGTGTGGTATTGGCTTAAGCCAAGCAGAGCACGGGCTGCTGTGCCAGCTCTCACCTCCCTGCCAAAGCAAGTTCTGCTGGACTTCTAACGTCACTCTCCAGAAACAAGGAGAGGCTGCCCCTGGTACTGATCAGAGGCTTTGTTTTTGTTAATTTTCTGCGGTTATAGGGCTAGATCACCGCTACAAACCAGAGGAAAGCCTTCATCTGGGTCCTTGTGAGAAGTGCAATACTGATTCCTCAGCTTTGTCATTTTTGAAGTGGACTAAGGAAATGCGTGTCAGTTACTGCTCTGGCCAGAGATAAGTGTAGTATGAAGTAGCACTGTAGTATTAAGCTCTGATGATTGTTTTCTTTACAACCACTAGTTTGTGTAACAGTGCTAAATAACATTCAATCTACCACTACATAGGTACAGGGGGTACTAGCTTTTAACTAATGAGCTTGTTCACTACAGGTCTACAAGCCAATTCAAAACATTCATTTTGAGTGCTCAGGAAACACAGCAGTATAAGGGGTCTTCTGACATTTTTATCAAGTTTTTCCCCTTCTTGACTAACAGATTAGTCATCAACAGAAAACAGGTCATCAGCATGTCCAGTGTCACAGCTGAGAGGAGAAGGACTTGTACTTAGCTCTGTGTTCATCTATTTCTTCCTTTGTTTTTCTGATGCAGCTAAAAATTTCCTTGAAGAGTGCTTTATATTCAGGAAGAGCATTTGTGGGAGAGTCACTTAGCTCCACATTTGTGAATTCTTGATTGCTAGCTGAAAGATCATACTGGATATTCCCCACATTTAGGTCTTTGGAATACTGCTTCAGCGTTTGTACGGCCTTGTGTTTCAAAGAATCTTCATCCATTTGACACTTCTTCAACAGTTCCTCATACTTCACTTTCAAAGCATTATACTGAGCATCAACTTCATTAAGTACAGAGATTCCACGCTGCTTCACAGCTTCAGCTCTCCTAATACACGTTTCTTCATGGCCCCTCAGGATGTCTCCACCTGCAGCGCTGCTCAGGAATGTTTCACTGCTGCTCCGTTTCAGTGCCTTCTTCTCCAGCTCCGATACAGTCAGAAGTCCATCATCTGCGGGGCTCTTACCAAGCTCCCTTTCTAAAGATTCCTTGAATGAAATGAAAAAGGATTCTGGCACCAGTTTTTCTGCATTATGAAATGTGTTTTCAGACTGAAGTATTTGTCGCATTTCAGCTACTTCCACTTCCAGCTCCTCTGCACGAGCCCGATACAAGTCTATATCAACAAGCCTCTGTTCAAGGTCACAGTTTTCTTTTACCATAAGACTATATTCCTCTTCCATCGTTACCCTTTTCTCTTTTTCTAAGTTAAGTTGGGCTTGCAGAACTGTAACTGCCTTTTTCAAGTTCTCGTTTTCTTCTTCTAGAGGACTTAACTGACTATCCATTGAAGTAATCTTTTCTGCAAACACATGATCATAAACAAAATACCTGCAGAAAGAAAAATAAGTATTATCAAATGTAGGAAGTACAGCTGACCACACCTCCTCAAGTTTTCCTGTCCTGGGTAGCTAATGACAGATTTAAACTGTGTGCTAACACACCTCACAGTATACACAGCAGCAGTCATGGATGGACCTATCAGCCCATTTAATAATCAGAACAGAGTTTGTCAATATTTATATGCCATCAAATCAAGCCTCTCACCTTAAGCATAATGGCAGTTCATTAACAGTTTGAAGTTACAGACAAGCTTATTGAATAACTAGGCCTACAATTTAAGTTTAAATAAACATTGCCTCCACATATCATGCAATATTTACTGACACTTAGATTTTTTTTCTGCAGCACTCCACGCTTGTAACTTTTATCACTGCTGGTTGTGGAAACAAGCTTCAAAATTGACAAGGCAATTCCGTAGGCTGGGATTTCCACAAGCTTTTGGCAGTTTGAAGGAACCCACTTATCTTTTGACTTGACAAGAAATAACTTCTTTTTGGATGTACAGATTTATTCCACAGTCCTACCTCCATGTAGTGCTGAAGCCCAGACACAAAAGCCTGTTCTGCCTGTCTGTGCAGGTGCTGCACTTACGAAATTATCTTCTAGGACTGAAGCTAGTTTGAGCTTTCACCCCAGCTGACTGTCCTGATGGGCAAGCTAACACAGCTCAGCTGGGCAGAACTGCTCTAACTTAAAAAAGCAGCCCAGAGCTCCAGGCACCATTTTACCAGCTTAAGCATCATTTGAACCAGCTTAAGTTAAAGAAAGCTCTTGCAGGAATCCTGCCTTGAAAAGAAAATATCCACAGACATCCATGTAAAGGGTAAGTTACAGAAAATATTTTGCATTTAGGATGTTTGTTTCTCAGATTTTTATCTGACTGAAAAAAAAAAAGTGGGGTGTAAATTGCTCTAAGCTTTCTAGGCTACTGTTTGATATGGTTGGAGACTTTGGGAGAGAACCTTTCAAGACAGAAAGCGGAACCTGCACAAAGAGCAGTGTGGTCTAAAAGTATGCCAGAAGCAGTGGCAACACCACACGGTGCAGGACTGTGCAGATATTTTTCCTAGTTGTGACCGTTAGATGTTGTTCTGCTAGCTTGACATCTGTGCTCATGCCTTAGTTTTTAAAGCTTTGGTTAAAATAATTTCTGCGTTCTCTTTGCTATGCAAGGTAAAAAGTCTTACTGGCGAAGGTCATACAGCTCCTTCAAACATGAGAAACTGTGCATTGATCTTGGCTGGTCAGATCTCTCATGGCTCATCCGGCCTTGTCCAGACTTTTTCAATTCTTCTACTTGCCGCTGCAGGTCATCTATGTGTGTTTGCAGATTTTCAATAGTCTCTGTCAAGCTAAAAGGTGAAGGACTGCTGTTAAAACATTTGAGCATTTAGTCAAGGACATGGGAATTTCCCATCCCGTCACATTGTAGTTTCTTCTCTGCAGGCTGCTCTTTGGTCCCAAAAGACCTTTAAATTAAACTATCCTTTCAAGTTCAATTTAACAGTATTGTAGAACTCCACTAGACAGGGACAGCCACCCAAGAGCTACACAAATAGACTTGGACTGCTCTTTTTCATATTATCAACTGGGGGCAAGCAAGGGGGGGATTTAGTAAAAGTTTGTTACCTTAATATCTTTTGTTGTGAAGCCCTGCTTTCTGCAACAAGTTTTTGATTAGTGTCTTCAAGTTCTCTTGCTGTCACATCCAGCTGTTCATAGACTTTTGCATGCTGATCATTCATCTGACGCAAAAGCTCCACTTGCTTTGTGAGGTACTGCAAGACAGTATTGCTGTTACTAGATTACACTTGACACAATGATAGGACTAGTATTCTGCATTTTTATTCACATTCATAGAAAAAAAGATAACTACTAAGTTTCAGAAATGTAGATTCCAGTGGTTGCCTTGGAAAGCGTTCTGTTGAAAAGGCACTATCAGAAACTCAGCTTGTCTTTGTCCTGGAGGATCAGCAGCCTTTCACCCAGAGGAGCTGGGTCTCCTTTATTGGTGTTTGTCTGTCCGTGCTGCAGGTTGCTTTTGCAGCACTCAGGCTGTTGGGGTTGGGTTTGCTGTACTGCAGCCATCACCAACAGAGCCTGGAACCCAGACTTCAACATAGCCCTTAACTACCCACTCAGTCCTTCTAAAAGTTGCAGTGGGCTCCAACAGAAATATTCTAACAGGACTGACCCAACAATTTTTTTAGCATTAAAACTGAAATATCAGGTAGCACTACCCATAATTAACCTCTTTTCAGCTGACCTAAGTTTTTCCAGTCTGAAGCAGCATTAGGTTCAGCAGAACAGAATTTTGGTTGTGGTCAGACTTAAGACAGTATGTGGACTATTATGTGTCAGGAAGTATAATCAAATTATTGAATTTAATCTTTAGTTACTCCAGTTACTATAATCCCAAACAAAAGTCTCCACATGATGTATTCTCATTTTAACCTGCTTTAATTTTACAATTTATTATATAGACTGTTAAGGTAATTGAATAATGTCAGAAAGCTTAGAATTCTCAGTCTAAGAGCGGTTAACACTCACCTAAGGCTCTTAATACAAGTGTCCTATATTGTCCCACCCAGGATAGGACTGATCCAGTTTTAAAAATCTACATGAGAATTTGCATCAAACAGACTTGAACAAGAAAACTAACCCTTTAAATCTGAAGGACTTTGTTCTTACATAGAATTTATTTCTTGCAATATACTCTGTATTACTACATGCTACTTACTGAAAAGTAAACTTCAAGTAGGAACATCCAGCAGACTTCTAGGCAGAATTACTTTCTTTACATAGGCCTGTTACATACTCAAAATTTCTAATATTCTACTTAACCTTTTACCTCATTAAAAGATTGGTGGGTTTACATTTTAGGCAATTTAAGAATGGATAATAAGTTAATCTAGGACTAGTAACTGCTACAAACAGAATTCTAGAAGATCAACTTGATAGCTGTTGGCTAGTTCCTTTTGTAGCCTGCGTGCACATGACAGAGGATTTACACAAAAATAGTATGTGGATTAGCAGCAGAATCTCACTGTGACCTAGTTCAGATTAACTTTCCCTATTGGTTTTTCTTGGAAGGAGCTGGAGATCTTCAGACTTTTTTCAGCAATATGACCATGGCTAAACACAGAAGCCAAGGCTTTGGGGCCAGAATTAGATGTTACTGTTAATTACAATGGGCTTTTGCAGAAGTTTTGGATGAATGGAAGAGCTGAAGCACTGTTTTCTCCACCTTGCATCTCCAGTATCTTCAGTGCTGTTGTCAAGTTGGCCTGGTATAACCAAGCCACCAAAACGAAGTATAGATGTGGTAATAAATACTTTAGATTTAATTTACCTCCCCTGTAACTGACCACCTAACGTGAAACAGCAGTCAAGACTTCTTGCATTCTACCACAGGATAAGAGGAGAGAGAGAGAGTATTTCTGATGTCTGAGTGCCGAGAAGAGATTCAGACAGGAATTACATGGCCCTTTCAATCCAGTATTTATTACATCTACGATGACTAGTTAGTGGCACACGTGTCAGCACAGAGGTCAGATATAATGATCCAAGGCTATAAAACGCTTAATATGTTAGCGTTTAATATATTAGATGTAATCTTAAGCATCCCAAAGCCTTTGACCCTTCCTTTTCAGTGCTGACAAGGCAGTACCATATTTCAGAATGATTTCTTAGCCACTTCTAGATTTTGCTACCCATAAGATGCAAATTAATAGGAAAAAAACCCACAGACTTACACTGATATAATGCACTGAGAAAGCTAGTCAAAAACACAGCAGAGTAGCTGCAGGAACAGCTGAAAGATCACCTTTAGGTTACAGAGACAAGCACTTGAAAATTAGGAAAAATCATAGAGGCTAGATATGCCACTTGCACATGTATCCTGTGTACTGGGGTATCCTGCGTTGCCACAAACGACAGGTATGAGAAGATAGGTATGAAAATAACTGACTGAACTGCTTTTACCAGGTAAAAAGTACTGCACCTTGCATATGCTAACTTTATTGCCATTTGTTTCAGTGAATTCATTTAACAATTCCTTCTTCCAGTAAGCTAATATATTCAGTTCCTCTGTCTTGAGATTCTCTGGCTATTTAAAGGGGTTCATTTGATTTTTCCCTTTTCTACCAGAAATTCAGATGCAAGAGATATTTCTTTAGAGAAATAAGTATTTTGAGTTGCTTTAACACTCTTGAACTGCACAGGGAAAAGAAGACAGGTGGTAGAACTGAGAACATACATAGCATGTTACTAGGGCAGGTATGAATACAGAATCATAGAAACATCTAGGTTGGAAAAGACCCTTGGGATCATCGAGTCCAACCATCTACCCTACTCTACAAAGTTCTTCCCTACACCATCTCCTCCAACACCACAACTAAACAACTCTTAAACTCATCCAAGGATGGTGACTCAACCACCTCCCTGGGCAGCCTACTCCAGTGTCTGACCACTCTTTCTATGAAAAATTTCTTCCTAATGTCCAGTCTAAACCTACCCTGTTGGAGCTTGAATCCATTCCCTCTTGTTCTATTGCTAATTGCTCGTAAGAAGAGACTACCACCAACCTCTCTACAATGTCCTTTCAAGTAGTTGTACAGAGTGATGAGGTCACCCCTCAATCTTCTCTTCCTCAAACTAAAGAGTCCCAGCTCCCTCAATCGTTCTTCTTACAATTTATTCTCCAGGCCCTTCACCAGTTTCGTTGCCCTCCTCTACACTCGCTCCAACACCTCGATATCTCTCTTGTATTGAGGTGCCCAAAACTGGACACAATACTCCAGGTGTGGCCTCACCAGTGCTGAGTACAGGGGCACAATCACCTCCCTACTTCTGCTGGCCACACTATTTCTGATACAAGCCAGGATGCCGTTGGCTTTCTTGGCCACCTGGGTACACTGCTGGCTCATATTCAGCCGCTTGTCAATTAGAATCCCCAAGTCCTTTTCTGCCAGGCAGCTTTCCAGCCACACTTCCCCAAGCCTGTACCGATGCATGGGTTTGTTGTGGCCCAAGTGCAGGACCCGGCACTTGGTCTTGTTGAAGCTCATACCATTAATGTTGGCCCATCGATCCAACATAAGTCTGTCTGTAGAGCCTCCCTATCCTCATGCAGATCGACACCCCCACTTAACTTTGTGTCATCTACGGCCTACAGGTTCTTTGACCCAACACAGTAAGTTGGGCAAATAAAGGTGCAGGCACTACTTACATCAAAAGCATCACAAAAGCCTCTCCCACCTCTCTCCCCCCATCTTGAAGGGAGCTAACAAGATAACCCAATATACACTCCTAGCCATGTTGGGGGAGAGGAGGAAAGAGAAGAAAGATGTATCAGATAAAGCCTTCAAAAATAGTATTGCACAAGTCTTGATTTGTTTTTTTGATTGGCTAAGCAAAAGCAGATATTGAGAGAATAAATCAGTCTGTCACCGTCTCAGGTTGTCTGAACATATAAGTACTTGACCCTGCAACACACCAACCACAGATCACTGCTGGAAGGACACTTCTGACCACTCCTGGGGCTGAAGCTCTGTTACATAGTCAATATGCACCAAAAAAGTTTAAGCAAATAAACTGGCTTAAACCAACAGGATATTACATCCTTAATGGTGCTAGACTATTTCTATAAATGAATGCAGCTTAGCAATAATATATTTTCCATATTTCAAGATAGAATGAAAATACAGCTGCTTATTACATAGCTACACTCAATGAGCCAGGTTAGTTATCTATTGTAAAGTTATGCTGGGTTATTTCAAAAGGTGGGTTGTAACTGTGTTAAACCCTTCCTTAAACATGGGTGTTCATACAGGTGTTGAATCTGAGGTAGAACAGTATTTGTATTGCACCTTGAAGTGTTTGTCCTCTCTAGATCTTTCAAATTAACATTTTTATAAAAACCATTCATGGCAATGAGTTATTTTAAGTCTCTGCATAAGTAAATCCAGTCTTTTGTAATGCTGTGGCACTAATCTAAACATCAGCCATGTATCACAGAATTAATAGGATAACAAAGATGACGTGTAGCACGTAATAGCAGAAAGAGTCAAAGTATGACATATAAAACAGAAGTATCTTATAAAAAAAAAAAAACACATAGAAATTGTGCAACACCTAATAGAAATGCTGCATTTGTGTTATTGTGACTACTTTAAAGACAGCTATATGTATCTGTAAGCATTAAGCTTAGGATTCTTTAAGTTACCTGTTACCACTATAGTGTTTTAAGTTGCAGCTGTACAAAGTTCACACGCTGTTCATAAGTGTGCAAATGCTGCCTGCACAAAGGAACTCAGATTTGCTAATTCCAGTGTGTAGCAGTCACAGCCTGTTCCCTGCAATTCAGAACCAAATTGAAATGCTGACTGCCTTTCCAATATGTTGTCAGTCAGCAAAGTACTGAATATTTAATAATTTCATTATTAGAGACCATGCATTGTCGTCTAACAGCTGAAACAAATTAATTATGCTGACAAGTAGTCAAGAACTGCAAGAATACAGGAGATATTATAAAAAAAATTGCCAAAAATGGCTGTATTTTCCACTGAGTAACACTAAAATGAGTGTTTTTGAAAGGGTGGTTATGATTTCCCCCCCCCCGCCTTCCCCCCGGAAAATACAGAACAATATATCAACTATATTGTGTATGCAGATACTATTTAAGTGTTTGGCTTTGCTGTTTTGGGGGTTGGTTGGGTTTCTGTTGCTGTTTGGTTTTTTGTTGTGTTTTGTTTTTAAATTGAAATAGACTTTAGCTCCCTTTACCACAGCTTAGTTTAGTGGAAGTATATTTCCTCAGATTTTACTTAAGTCTCTCTCCTGTATTTACCAGCATTTAAATTTCAGTGCTGTAACCACTAACAGCTATAATTTATAATATAATAATTTATTTATTTATCATTATATAATTTAAATGGCAAGATCAGCAAAGCTTAGCAATAACATAACTGAAGTAGTTTCTCTGTATAAAAAGAAAAATACCAGACATTTTTCATTAAACAAGCCAAATTCAACATGAAGTTTAATGGCACAAAGCTTCCAGCAATCAGACAAACAGTTCTAACTATGATCAAGCCTGTACTGGTTCTCAAATTCTCAAAGTAGCAGAAGTGGTTAAATGTTGTTCAGTATCATTCTTTAAACTGTCCATCAGGTGTCAAGAAGTTCAGATCTCTACTTATGTGCTATTATGTTGTCAATGAAGGTGCTTCAACACTTGGATCCCTTAAATATTTACCTCTATCTCCTGCAGTTGCTCTTGATTTGTTGCATACATTTGCTGTAAAGATTCTTCTAGTTCAGTGTTACGGTCCAGCAGTGTCTTCCCAAGCTCAGCAGCAAGGTGAAGATCTAAACAAAGAAATCATGTTGCACATAAGTTATAGAGCCAGTAATACAAATTAATTTTAAAGCATTTTAATCAAATACTTGAGTTGGGTTTTTATTGATGTTGTAACTGCTTTAAATTATTTCCAGTATTCAAAAGAAAGTTAGCTTACACATAAGTAGAACGTTCATATACCATCTATAATACAAGTCTAAGTCAGTCCTGAAACCTAGAAGATACTCTTATTTCATGAAGCATCCTTAGTTCCTCCTTTGGTCCGTAGGCCACATCCAGCCGCCTTCTTGTCAGTTCCCACATCTGCCCAGCACCGCGCCAGCATCTCCCCCCAGAGTGTCTGTTAGCTACACCTCGCCACATTTACAGCACTCACATGGGAAGAGTAAGCATAAAAGACCCTGTAAATGTTATTCTTGTTTTTCTGTCAGGTTCTCACATCAGACCAGACCCAGGCCAAAGCCAGCTGCACTCTGCTTTGCTGTTCTTCCCCATTACCCCTTTACACCAAGCAGCTCAGGGCACACAGGATCAAAGCACTAAATGAAAGTTTCAGCTGCTTTTTATGGTGAAACAATAACATCAAAAGGCATAAAACTGAGAAAGAAATGTAGCTGTTCTGCTTTTCAGGCTTGTAAACCTAGGAGACAAGAATTGGTTTATGTGCTCCAAAACGTCATTTTAAATGTCATTTGTTCTCAGGCACTTAATCTCAATTTCTCTTCAGTCATCTTCAATCACCTCCAGGGTACAGTGACTGTAGTTGTTTCAAATTAAGAAATAAGTCATCTGAACACTCAGTTCCTTTCTAGAGGGAAACTTGGTATCTATTTAACAGCATCAGTCGTGCTAGATATTCTATAGTATTATGTTTAAAGGCATGAGTAATTTAAAAGCTAACACAATGAAATAAATCTTGGTGTTACTGCTAAAATTGCATGTTATTGTATTACATGTTAAGAATTCAACATATTTCTAAAAATCTCTGATTTTTCCACCTCCTTCCCATCACCTGGACCACGACCAGGTCATCTCCTGCATGCATGCAATACAATCTTGTTAACTTTCACATAAAACATCACTAATGGCAGAGACAGAAGAAAAGTCAAGAAAAAACTAGATTCACTTCAAGAAGACTTAAATTAATATACAAGAGACATTTATTGCATCATCGATAGTTGTAGCTAAATGAGAAAACACATTCCATTTTCATTTGATTAAGATGCCCTTGTTTTAACATGTTATCTTACCTCTTTTCTGCCCTTTCCCAATTATCTTATCTGCTAGTGATTGTAAGGGTTAGAACACTGTTCCAAGATTATGTGCTAACCTTCAGTTTGGCAGCCTGTCCAAAACGACTATTTCATTTACAGACATAAGCCAAAGACCAAATACAGACTTACAAGGACAAGTGAATAGGAGCATCTGTCTATTAAGTTGTAGATGTCCAATTCTGGCAAAACAACTTCTATGGTATTCTTTACACATTATTTACAGCTATGGTGCATTATTCCTTACCCTAAGGTCAGATTCTTAGAATAAATGCTGTAAAAATTACTTAAAACAAATTACACTGCATGGGAGTTCTTCAGAGTTTCAAAAGATGTATGACTAGGGGCCACACAGCATCCTGATCTGTACTTAGGAGCTCATCCTCACACAGCTTTTTCTTTGTAACACCACTTGTTGAGAAACACAGCCAGTTCTAGAGCTGAGGTTTGAAGTATTTAGATAAGGAAACCTTAAGCCATCCTGCTCAAGTTTTTCTCATTTTGAAACAGAGATATTACATTTTTTTACCCATGGACAGAATAACTTCCAATCAAACACCAAGCTCTATCACATTACAGAATACTGTAGTCTTCAAATCCAGTGAATCCATCATCTTATGTGAAATGGAGTCCCGATTCAAAAGTTTTCACACAACACAAATCTTTACTAGGAGCCACATCTTTAAAGCTTGTGGCTTTAAAGTAGATGCCAGTAGAAAGCACTACTGGCATCTTTCAAGGCAAAGACTAAATAGTCCATTCTTTTATTTAAATACTAAGAGCTTTAGAGAGGATTTAGGATTATGTTAAAGACGTAGTGCATAATGGAATTACTTGCTGCCATTTCCCTTCCCAAAGTGAAAGTTTGGTTTGATGTTTAAGTACATTTAGGAGTTGATAGTTTCATTCTAAAAAGCCCTCTCATCTACTAGATCAAGTAGCACATAGCACACATTACTTGGAATACAACGTGATTAATAGAATTCATGTCATTATACTTACATGCTCATTTTGTTCATTAGAATGGCAGAGTTACTATGGGAGAAGCATGCTATTTTGTAATTAAGGCAATTTGTTTCTGAGGGGTAGAAGATGAGTGGAAGAGCTCAGGAACATGCAATAAAACCCTAACTCCTACCCCTAGAGAAAGCAAGAACGGAAACAATTTCACCTCTTCTAAAATTAAGAATTTTCTTTGCACCTATTTTTCTATGTTGTTAAGTACCTATAAGCCTTTCATAGAGCAAATTTTAAGAGTGAGATGTGCAATATATATGTTCTCCAGATACAGAACGAAAGCAGTTAATTTACATTTCTCTTAGTTACTGTTACAATACTGCATTTTCTGTTGTAAATTTATGTAAAGTAACAGCTAAATTCTGCCATGGACACACATTTTTCCTTTTCACCATGAAGATGTAAGCAGAGAGGTTTTTAATAATGCAAAATGCGTAAGTGCAGACCTTAAGATCTTTGTTTTAGTACATCTCATCAGTTGTACTCATGTTTAACAGCTCTGTCAGAAATCTCTAAACCAAAACAAGACTTCAGTGATAGGTCTTCTGTGATGTTAAACAGCTCTCACCAGCACTTCACAATCTGACAGTGTTACTATAATTGAGAAAAAGATAAAAACAGTACCAAAATCCTTCTATTCTACTTTTTTGTAACCCACCTAATAAAATGATTCAGAGAATTTTCAATCTAAAAATAAGCCTGCTTTTTTTCTCCCAACAACAAAAGGCATTAGTAATGCAATCATTATAAGTAAGCCTGGTTGAAGTTTATTTAATTATAAAATTAAACCTTTTTTTTAACTTAGCTTCATATTTCCTGCTCCATGTTCAGATTACACTCTGTTCTGTTAGTGAGTAACAGAAATATGTAAAAAGAGCAGTCATACAAAAGAATTCTTTTTCAAAGGTCAGAATACTGCAGCAAAACATGGATGTTGCAGAAGGAAGGACGGCTGTTCCCATCCTTAGAAGGAATTCCATGAGCATTCCGTTTTCACGAATGGCACGCCAGAAAAGCACATCTCTATTGTCAAGGCAAGTTTTTGGTGCATATGAAGACCATCAGTGTTTCTCCAAAGCCCAACTAAATCAAATTTCAAAGACTAGCTGACAAGGACTATAGGCTTCTTTCAGGGTGCTTCCTAATGTTTTACAACCTAGGTTCTCTCATAAATCTACTCCTCAGTTTTTAAATGTGCACTGATTGTTTGGGTTGTGAAAAGTTTCAAGAGACCTTGACAAGCAATCTTACTTCTCTGTTTACATATGTTGGTATTGCTTAGTCTTAGGAGAAGGAATGGTATCTTTCAGACTCTGGGAAAAAAAGTGCTACAGGAACATGAAAAAAAACCATTCCTGTAAAGAATTTCTTTGCGTTTCAACTTGCCCATCGGTTTATTTTCCTCCTTTCCCTTTCGGCAAGGCTATCATTAGTTCTGTTTAGGCTTGTAAAGAGATAATGCCCAGAAAAAGATTGTTCAAACGTTGAGAGAGCATTAACTTAAATTAACATGCTCAAAATGCACAAACCTCTAGAATGGAATACTGTTTCTTAAAAGTTCAGAACAGAGAGGCAAATGGTGATTATTTCACTCATTTTAATTAAAAAATGAAATTAAATATCAAAAAGACAAAGTCAGTTGCTATACATGTAAAGTCTATTTGTAGGTCTTCTACCCCATAAACACTGACATAGTAAAAACATTGCTGCATCATGTCTTCACATTGTCAACTCTTCCCTTTGACAGCAGTCTAGGGTTTCAGGATCTTATTTAAATTGATTACCTTATATCCTAGAGCCTCGAAAACATCTAGTTCGAGAAAGGGGTACCTAAATACACCTTTCAAACAGTTAGCTATTTTATAGTCAAAGCATACAATTAGAGACACCTATTTCTGTCTCAAAAAAAAAAAAAGTTTCTGCTGTCAGATGCCTGATCTCAGTGTGAAAACAGCCTAGCTAGAAAGAGCTTTCAAAAGTACCTTTGTTTATATGCTTTATAGTGAGGTAGCACCCACCAATCCCAAGAATCACTGTACTTCAATGTAAAAACATAAGGCTGGAGCAGGTTTTCAGGAAGCCACTTCACAGCTTTGAGCTAGCCTTTTAAAACAAACTCGTGATTTATAACAAAAAGCAGGATTAAGTCAATACCAGTTGTAGGTGCCTCTAAACTCTTAAGGAAATTGCACATTCTTTCCGTATCGTGTCTGTAGAAGACTCTTACTTAGTCCAATTTTACTTGGTGTATTCCTGTGACTCCTTCCTTATCTGTGAAATATCTTTTACCTCTTGCACATAGTGTTTAAGACCTATTGACAGAATGACATACAGCAGCTAGATACGTATAATTCTGATACGCAGCGAAGTTATTCGTATATTTTAAGATGAAAACTTAGAAAGTTTTTAACAGTAGACCTGCACCTAACCGAGCACAGCCGCACTGACAGCTCGGCGGCTGTAAGTCCTCACAGACCGGCTCCGCGGGGCTCCGCGAAGC
>JAHREE010148857.1:0-17460 GCA_033628505.1 Tringa tobata | reverse complement strand
TGTGTGTGTTGGGAGGGGGGGGAGGGTGAGCATCTTTTTTTTTTTCCCCTGGGAAAATCAGCTTTGCATGTGGGTTTTAGGTGTAATGTCGGGTGAGATTCTCATCACTGCAGAGGCCTTGAGGTACCGAAAAGGGCTTTCGGTGTCACTGACGATCAGGCGCCGACTACCCAAGGCAGCGTGACGGCGAGGCGGCAGCGGGACGGGGTTTGTGGTCGGGGACCTGCAGCACTCGAGGGAGCGTGTGTGTGCTGAGAAGCAGAGATCACAAACCCCTGCTCCCGTCCCTGCCGGATGCTGAGCCCTCTCTGGCAGCCTCCACGCGTTATCAGATGTGCTTGTGCTTCTCCTCTCTCCCCATCCCTGTCCTTCTCCAGGGGAGCTGATGGACCCCTCCGACCCCAAAATCGCATCCTTTTCTCTCGCTCCGAGCAGCTGCCGACGGGCAGGTGAAATGGAAAAGGGGGTTCCCCTGAAAGGGAGCCAGTGGGAACTAGGGAGCCACAAAAGGAGGTAGCGGTATCTGGGGTGCCCACAGAGCCTCCAGGGCTCTGTCACCTCTGGCCACTTCTGTGCCCCGGGGCTGACTCCCCCTTTCTGCTATCTCCCCGATCTTGTCAGCAGAAGAGCTCCGCTAATTTGCCCGTTTCAGTGCCCGTGGTTCATGCTCCCAGACAAGCGAGGCCCTTCTAGCTGTCAGGTGAGCTTTTCCCAGAGCTTATGCAAATGATACTAATTAAAGGCATTCTTATCTGTTCGATTTCCCACACCTTTTGCCTCCGAGGGGGATAGAAAACTTCATGTTTTACTCCGTATTTCATGGCAGTCGGAAGGACTGCCTAGGGAAAGCGTTGGGAAATGCAGCGGGTCACTCCTGATGAGAAGAGCTGGCTTATGCAAGTGTTGAAACACTTTATTATGCATGAGAAACCTTCCAGAAACGGATGACTAATAGCAAAGTGGGAGCAGAGAAAGCAGTGGGAACGCCGTACCAGGCTGGCATGGGATCCCATGTCATCTTACCAGCTTAGCAGGGTTGGGCTAGGTCAGCACTTGCCTAAGAGACCTCTCAGAGTACCTGGCTGGTGATGAGGGAAGTGATGTTAATGATTCAATAAACAGAGCCCTTCCCTCTTTGTGAACCAAAATGCCCCCGTGCGATGCCAGGAACCCACCAGCAGCCCCATGTTTTCACTGGCAACGTGTTACTGAGCTTGGATGGCCATAAAAACGCAGGTGCTCATTGCACAAGCAGGTCTGGTGGAGGATGCCCATCATTCCCATGGGGGACCATCACAGCCCATCTCCCAGCACGGCTCTCACTGTCCTCTTGGCAGACAGGGTTGCCCAGGGCTCGGTGGCCATTCAAGACTCTTGTGTGCACCAAGAACCAGTTTAACACATCCATGCACTTCATCTACTGCTTGGGTGGGTTTGCTGGTACCCAAGGACAGACGTTAGACCATTTATAACAGGGCAGGAGCAGCAGTGTGCACCTTTACGATTCCCAGGTACCGGTGATAAGAAGGTCGATGAGAAAAGCTCTTGGCATAAAGGGGAAAGGAAACAGCCCAGCCAGATGCCTTCTGAAAATCCCCATGTGGAGGTGTGGCTGTCCCAGGGGCACCTAGAGCTGGCCTTGGCACCTGCAGAGTGTGGGAAGCTCTGCTGGGTTGAATTGCTGGGGTTTCTGCTCTTTGTGGAAGGACCTTGAAGGTGATGCAGGGCAGAGAGCGTTGCTGGAGGAAGAGGAGAGTATCTGAAGGTTAAAGCTGCAAGTGCAGCAAGGAGAAGCTGGAGACTTGGAAAAAGTGTGCAAAAATATACACGTGGGCAGATGAGCATGATCAGCTCCTGGCCTGTGTTTGGAATTTGCAAGTTTTTTGCCTGTTTTTTTTTTTTTCACTGTCCTTCCCACCATCTCCCTCCTTTCTGGGTGCTCTCTGCTTTGTGTAATGGGCAGGAGGTCTGCCTCTATCTGTAACTCCTGGACTTGGAAGCTGCACATGGGCAACCTGTGCTGGGGAAATAGCTGGCAGAGCCTGAGCAGCCTGTGTGCCTGTTCTCAGGAGGCTTCTAGTCTCGATAAGTCCCTGAAAGAAACTCTTGGATGCTCAAGGACTGTGCTTTCACAACCACAATGAGAGTTGCAACCTCCATCTGGAGGAGTGGCCCTTTCACCAGGTGATATCCATCTCAGAGAGAGGGATAGAAAGAAAGGGAAGAGGGTAGGCGGTGAGTAGGAAAAGAGATATCACTCCAGGTGGCTGTTGGATAGTCCTGTGATATGGCGAGCAGAAGACGCCCAAGGAATTGTCCTGACATGAGCTGCCCTGAATTGCCCCGAAGAGTTCACGCCGGGCACTGTTGTCCTTCTCGGCTGGTTTTGAGACGCTGTGGATTTCCCAAGCCAGAAGCTCTCCAGGCAGAGGGTTGTGTCTCACCGGTAAAACCCCTGCCAAGGAGATCCCTCAGTGACGTTGGTCCATGGGGTTTGTCAGCAGAGCAGTCGGAAGGAGCTGTTTTTGGGACAGCTGCTCTGGGCAGACCTCAGCATCACCAAAGTGACTCTTGGAGCGCTTTGGAGATGTGCTCCATGGAGATGGACTTTCAGGGGTATCAAAGGAAGGAGCAAAACTGACTCTGCTGCCTGAACCGCTCATCTTCCACACCTGGGGGCTGCAGCCTATGGACCCCCAGCTGAGCTCATGCCACCCTCTTCAGCCATGCCCACACTGGCTTTTTGAGTCCCAGAAGGTTTGTTTCCTGTTGTCTGCTGGACTCGAGTTTTCTGTGAGCTTCTTGGTTTCCTGGGTGGAGGCCCAGAAAGGGGATGGGATGCTGAGATGGCCCCGGAGCTCCAGGCTGAAGCATCCAGTCCCTCGAGTCCTGTGAGGTTCGTGCGTCACTGCTGGTGAAATCCCCACCCAGGAGGGCTGGGAGAGGCAGGGATTGTCCCAAACAAAAACAAGGCACCGGACAGGCTGCCCGTATTGCAAAAGGAGGTTTCACCTGCCTTGTCCTCCTCGTCCGCGCGGGCAGGGAAAGCTTCATGCACTACCTGCCCACTCGGCTGGGGTGGCTCAGGCTGCTGGGGCTGGGGACAAGCACCTCACCAGGCTCGGGGACCACAGCAGCACAGAGATGCGTGCCAGCTCTCCTGCTCTGCTATCACAGCAAGATGTGCCATCACAGTCCCGACCCAATGACATAACTCCTTCTAATCCCCACGTCACAGCTCTCGGTGGTGACATCACAGAGCAGCCTGGGCTGCTGGCACAAGGTCCCGGGGCAGGAGCACGTGGCTGTGGGGATGATGGTGCCCAGCACCGGGGTGTGACCCCTCGGTCAGGACGCCCAGACAAGCAGAGGGAGAGGGGACAACAGTGAGGCACCGCAGTGGGGACCATAGAGATGGGGCGCACCCATTCCTTGACGTGGGCATGGTGAGCAGAGCCCGGGGAGGCAGGAGGAGATGTCACAGCTGTCCCCTCCTGCCCGGAGAGCCCGAATTCGTCACCGTCCTCGCCGTCTCGACACGGGGGTGAGCGCGGGGCTGTGGGCTCCCATGCTGTGCGGGGGCACCCAGCGCCTGCCCGGGAAGGGGCTGATTCACATGGGGTGCTGGAAGCCGGGCTGCCGTGGGAAAGCGTGCCCGCCATGGCTCCCGAGCGCCGGGATTGCTTCAGCGGGGGTGCAGCCAAGATCCATTTCACAGAGGGCAGAGCAGATCTCGGCTGGGATTTACCAGTGACTAAGCGTGTGCTGGCAAGGGCTGCCCCAGCGTGAGAAAGGCAGCGCCGCTCCTCCTCCGAGGTGTGCCCACTGCCACCCGCAGCCCTCGGGGGCACCCGGCTGTGCGACAGGACCGCGGGTCTGGGTGCTCCGGGGGGTGCTGCGGGGGGTGCGGGACCTGCAGCCCCCCGGCCGGCCCCCTCCTCCCGACCTGAACTCACCCCTTCTCCCCCTCCATGGCCCAGCCGGCGGTGGATACAGCGTGAGGAGAGACCCTGGGCTCAGCCCGCTCGGGGTAGGGACGGGGCATAGGGCAGAAGCTGCCACCCCCACCCTGAGCTGAGCACAGGGGCTGGGGGGACCCCAAGATGTTGTGAGGCAGAAGCCAAACCCTTGGCTGTCAGGTCAGAGCTGCTCACAGCAGCTGCACCCCCAGGCACTGTCCTCGGGTGCCACCATCTCCTGCTGTCTCACCACCATGAAGATTTTTGCCTCAACATCTCCTCCACTTGATGGTGGCCACGACAACTCCTGCCAGGATGGAGCTGGGGAAACCAAACCTTCCCAAGGAGGAAAAACCCTTCCCTTCCCCAGCAGAGAGGCTCCCCGCTTCCCTACCCTTAGAACAAAAGCAAGACCTACTCAAAAACCTGCTCCACACCCCTGGGCAGTGACGCTGAGCTGCAGAGGGCTGTGAGGAACCGTGTCCCCGGGCGTGAGCTGAGCATCCAGCCCAGGGCCACCACCAGCCCTTGTGTGGCAGCCACTCAGCCCAGCCTGTCGAGGTGGCAGGCTGCCCCGCTCGCTTCATCTCTTCTGGCTCATTTTGGCAAGGCATTAAAAAAAAAAATTAATTGCAATTTTTTATTACAGCTAATTGGCACCGCTGCTAGTTGGCTTATCTCGCTCCTGAGCCTGCCCCGTGCTGTTGGGAAGCTGGTGGTGGCAAAGGCCTGGAGGCTGGGGAGATGGTGTGGGGCACGGAGCCTCGCGGCAAGTGTCTGGCAGCCCTGGGCAAGCGGGAAATGCCAGGCTACCCCTGGGCTACCGGGGCGTACCTGGCCCAGGGAGGTGCTTGCCCCTAGTCTACAACGATGATGAATTTTAGAGAAGCAGAGAAATTTGCCTGAGGTTGCTCCATGCCCCTGAGCGGGAGCAGGAGCCCATGCCCGACACGCTGGCACCACTGCCCAGACACGGTGGCGTGCTCCGAAGTGCCAAGGCTGAGCATTAGGGTGGATTTGGTGTTTGTGACAGAGGGGGGATGAGCCCATGTCTGTGCCTGGCAGGAAGAGCTGGGGAGCAGGGGGCTCTCTACCCCCGCACACATCCTGGGTGGCAGCTCAGTGTCCGGGTGGTTGGGGTGACCCTCCTGCCAGTGAGGCTGGCAGTGAACTTCAAAATGGCATCTCCTTTCTGCTCTGGTAACTCCAACAGCTGAGCTGCCTCCACAGAAACTCGGGTACACTCAAAGGAGATCATCTTTCTGCTTCCCTGGGGTTTCACCCAGTTTCATTTCCCCAGGTACCCGGGTTTGAAGGTGAGGAGGGAGCTGTGCAGGGCAGGGAGCTCAGTGCCCCCAGCATCAGCGCTGCCCGCGGCGTGAGCGAGAGGGAGAGGGGGTCACGGAGCTGGAGCCACAGGCAGGGTCTGACCCATGGCCACACCAGTAGGAAATGTCTGACACATGATGTGTGAATCATACAATCACAGAATGGTTTGGGCTGGAAGGGTGTTGAGCTTCTCATCCACCAACACCCCCAAGTCCTTCTCCTCAGGTCTGCTCTCAATCCATTTTCTGCCCAACCTGTATTTGTGCCTGAGATTGCCCTGACCCAGGTGTAGGACCTTGCACTTGGCTTGGTTGAATTTCATGAGGTTCACACAGACCCACCTCTCCAGCCTGTCCAGGTCCCTCTGGATACAGGCATCCCTTCCCTCCAGCCTGTTGATCGCGCCACACAGTTTGGTGTCATCAGCAAACTTGCTGAGGGAACACTGTGTCCCAGTGTCCATGTCTCCAACAAAGATGTTAAATAGTGCTGTTTCCAGTACCAACCCCTGAGGAATGCTAGTCATTGCTCACCACTTGGACATTGAGCCATTGACAGCAACTTTTTGAGTGCTACCATCCAGCCAGTTCCTTATCCCCCCAGCGGTCCATCATTCAGATCCAGGGGATTGCTGCAAAGTTCTCTTTTAAAAGTGATGCAGTTGCTTCCACATCATTTTTGTGCTTTCAGGATTGCACCTTTTCCATCTCTGTCTGTCTGTCCTGTGGCTCCGTGGAGCTGGAGCAGCTTCAGGGACCAAAGCCCTGGCATCCTTTTATGGCCAAATCGTGCCGGGGCTGGGAAGCGTGTGCTGGTTTTGTGGAGGCTGCAGGTGGAAATAACCTCCTCCTGCTGCGGGGCAGAGCTGGGACATGGTGGCGAGCTCATTTTCAAACAAATCATCCTTCCCCCCTGGCCTCCTTGAGGCAGCTGTGTGGGAAGAAGGGGCATCGTTGCACCCGGCCTTGAACCCAGCACCGCTCCGGTGAAGACGCCGCAAACCAGCAGAGCCGCCGCGGGCCCCGCCGGAGCCCGGTCAGGAGGTGCAAAAACCTTTCTGGTTTCAACAGGCTTGGGAGCAAAGCCCCAGGCGGGGAACTCGTTCTGGTGGGTGAGGTTGTGCACCTCTCGCCCTGCTCGCCTTGGGTGCAGCCTGCTCGAAACGCTCCGCAGGCAGAAAACAGCCCCTAAAAACAAAGAGCTGGCAAAAGGTGATGCAGAACATCCAGGCACCCAGCTCCCATCCAGGCACCCAGCTCCCATCCAGGCATCCAGCACCCATCCAGGCACCCAGCACCCATCCAGCCACCCAGCACCCATCCAGCCACCCAGCTCCCATCCAGGCACCCAGCACCCATCCAGGCAGGGAGGAGGAGGAGGAGAGGAGAGCGAAGCCGTCGGGGAGCGGCTGTGATGCTCCTGGGGAGGGTTGGTGCCAGTGGCTTCGGGGAGAGCACCTTCAGCTGCGGCTGTACCTGGGGCTCAGCCAAGGCACCTGCTGCAGGTGCTCCTCAGTAGGGAGGTTTGGAGGCTACTCGAGGGGTTTGGGGGCTCCTTGAGGGGTTTGGCTCCCTAAAGACCAGCACCCGGTGTGTGCAGGTGCTCCGAGACCTCTCTGGGTGCGTTCTGGCAAACCAAATGAGGGGTCAGAAACTGTGACTTGTTGCTCGTGGTGCCAGAGGCAGGTTGGCAGAGACAGGTTGAGCAGAGCCAGCCAAGACCCCAGTGTGTCTCAGCGTCCATGGCCATGCTCCATAGCTCCCATGAGACAAGAGAGAACAAATCTTGAAGCCACAGCCCAAACTTTGGGTGTCTGCTTGGTTTTTTAAGGCGGCCTCAGCTTCTGGTCTTTTCTGGCATGGCATGGGGCTGGGAGGTGAGGTCTGCCAGGGTCAGGCAGTGGCACTGTCAGCCTGGCACAAAGATGCAGTGCCTCTGGAGAGGAGGTTCCTGTGGCTTGTGTACCCCAAGCTTTGTGTCTAGTGCCATTCTCCCACCCCCCTTCGGTGCGATGGTCCTTGCCCCAAGTTTCCCCCTTCCATGATGAACACAACTGGGGGTGCCCAGCTCTGCCTGGGGTGCTGTGTGCTCCAAGCAGGCAAGACGTGCCCAGGGAGCACAGCCACCTTCTCACCGACCTCCCCCTCTCTCTTCTTCCAGGTGTGCAACTGCGACAAGTACCTGAAGGTCTCAAGGGAGAGGATGAAGCAGCTGGTGGAGGGCAGCAGGCAGGCACCGGGGGACAGTGGCACAGGTAAGCGGGGGGGCTGGGAGAGATGCTCTGACTCTGCCCCCCGCCTGGCACTCGCTACCCTGGGCAGACCCAGACTGTCCCACTTGGGCTGGGGGTCGCTCAGAGGGGGAATGGGATGCCCTGCCACCATCCTGCCCCTGGATGTGGACCTGCAGAGCTCTTCCAAGCCCACTTTGTGCCTGGTTGAGCTTGTGGACCCCGAGCACAGCTCTCAGCACGCTCCCCCGGCCGCCCTGTGCTGCCCTGTGTGACACTGGGTCACACATAGGATTGCCCAGCCTTGGCTGTCTTGGTGACATGCCAGCAGGGGCTCAAGTGGCAGCCTAAGGGCATCACCACCTGGCATGGAAAGTTCAGCTTGGGCTGCAAAAAGCCTCCAGGCTGGCACTGCCAGTGGTGCTTGTCTCACCCGCACAGGGGTTCCTGAACCATGTCGGGCTGCAGGAGGGATGTCCAGGAAGGATCCGGTGGGATCCAGAGGGGAAAAGGCTCCTCCATGCCCTGCCCTGAGCTGCACTGACCCCTCCAACTCCTCCCCACGGGGAGCCACGTTTTGGTGGTGACACCCACAGCTGGCGCCCCAGGATGGAAACGTGTCCTTCTCACTGCTGCAGCCCAGCCCGGGCTCTGCTGGCAGCCCTCACAGGCATCACTTGCCGTGCCTCAGTTTCCCCATCTGCTTGACAGGAGAGAGTAGTGCCAAGCGGTGGCTGCCGGGTGCTCCTGTGGCTTTGCTGGGAACCGAACGTGTGGCTCTGGGGATGAGGGAGGTGGTGGGGTGGCTTTTCCCGTGGTGCTGGCAGCTTGGGAGCACTGCGCTTCCCAAAAGGCCGGGGCATCCTCCCCGGCGGTTTCTCTGGTGAGGGCACTCGCTGTGTGTGTACCCAGTGACCAGCCGGGCCTGTTCAGCCAGTTTTAGAGTATGGGAAATAGAAATGCTGTGGTTTGCATTCAGCCCTGTGAGCGTTTTC
This sequence comes from Tringa tobata, assembly GCA_033628505.1. NCBI lineage: Eukaryota > Metazoa > Chordata > Aves > Charadriiformes > Scolopacidae > Tringa > Tringa tobata. The sequence goes on along the minus strand of JAHREE010148857.1, from coordinate 8,947 downwards.
CCCTTCCTCCCTCGGGAGGGGGATGATGGAGCTGGGGGGGTCTCACACAGCACCCTTGCGACTCCACGCAAACTTCAGGGACCACCTTGTTCTACCCTTTGCACCACGTCTGCAACACCCCAGGTCCCCATTGTGCCATGCAGCCTCTCGCCAGGTCCCCCGTGTCCCTGGGGGGGGTCTCGTGGGGAAGGACCCCCTGTCTGCTGGGCCAGGTCGGGGCTGCACCAGCCACATTGGGCATGACCTTGTCAGGGAGCATCCCCCGATGGGGACCATCCTCCAACACGGGGCGGTCAAAGGACAAAAGATGCCACAACATCCTCAGAGAGTTGATGTTTTGCTGCAATGGAAATATAAAATAGCAGCTGTGATTCCTGTGCAAGTAGGCATAGCTGGGCAGGTGGCACTCGACCCAAAGTGAAGACCCCTGAGGATTTGCCACGGAGGTCCCCTGTGCCTGGGGCTTCCTGGGGTTTCCATTTCTATTTAGATTCTGCCAGGGTCTACTGGGATTGCGAGCATAAGGGGGAGCTCAATTAGGTGGTCCTCAACATGTCCCGCTTTGGGTCAAGTTCTGCGGAAGAGAAACAGGAGAAGGGGGTGATGACAACGTCCTGCTGTTGCTTGGTGGGGACAGAGATGGTGGTGGGACAGGCTGGGCAGCCACAGAAGGGGGCTCATAAGGAAAATCTCAGTTTCCTTAACATTTTCCTTCTGGAGGGCGATAGTGGCAGGGACCTGCTCTGCCCTTGGACGTGACCCAACGTGTGGCACGGGGGGTTCAGCACCCACAGCTCCCAGCTGCTCACCCACACCGGGACTGGCCCCTGCTCCATGACTCCAGCCCAGGCCGTGTCACCTCATTCACGCCACCACGCATGGATTAACCCCCAGGACCCCCAGGCCCCCCGTGGCCAGATGCTGCTTCTTGGCAAGAAAACCTCTCAGGGTGTCCCCTCTCTGGGGAGCAGCAGGCAGGCACAGTGAGAGCCATGGGTGGTGGGGGCACCCCTCAGGTGGGGATGGGATGGATCCCTCAGGACCAGCCCTTGGCATAAGGCTGCACCTGCCCAGGTGCTCCCGAGTCCCGGGGTCCTGCAGACAGCCCGGAGCTGCTCATGTTTTGGCTGCAAAAACTTGGGCCGGTGCCGCTCCGTTTGGCTCCTGGATTTTTATGGCAGGGCTTCCAAGTGCTGAAAGGCAAATTATTCATCCTGTAATAGCTCACTCCAACTTGGACCTAGGACTTTCCCAGGTTTTAGGGAAGATTTTCCCTGACACAGCTGCATTTGCCCTGCACGAGGGCTTTGATGGAAGTGCTGCAAATAGTTTCAAGCCCAGACAGCTTTGCCCCGCGATGCCTTTTCCCAGCAGGATGCTCTGAGCCACTCAGGTGCCTGGAGTGGGCAGGGGACGGGGCAGAGAGAGGTGGCAGTGCTGTCCACGGGGCACAGGATCTCGCTGTTGGCAGCGTGTGGGCTCCCAAAAGGCCCAGGGGAACGGGATGTGTCACAGGCTCTTGTCTGGCTGGGGAAGCATCTTGCTTACTCAGTGTGGTGAAACCAGCTGGCACTGGGGCCCAGTGCTCGGTGAATGCTCTGCCAGATGAAATCCAGTCCCTGGGAAAGATGAGGAGGGAGCACATTCGATCTGGTTAGGATTTGCCAAACAGAAAAGGCTGCTTTAATCGTAAAATCACCACTTGCCATCTGAAACATTTTGCAAAACGTGAAAACAACTGGTCTTGCTTTTCTTTGGGCTGCGCTGCCAAGCAGGCACACCGGAGCCTCCGCTCTGGAGGAGCTCCTCTGGCCAGGAGCAGGCTGGGGGTGCTCAGGGAGCCCAAGGCAGCACCCCAAGCTGGGTGAGCATCCTTCCTGACGAGCCAAAGCTGGTACTTGAGACCAGTGAGACCTGCACTACCCATCTTCTCCTCCAACATCCCATCCCGCAGGTGCAGGATAAGCCCTGGCCAGCCCCAGGAGCAGTCGGGACGTCCCCGCACTGTATGGCAGGATGGTGTGGGGCTGGTGGAGCTCCAAGCAGCCTGCCTGGGCCACCTGCCTGGCCCTCACTGACCTGAGCTGTGACTCGGGGTTCCTTTCCCAGAGCCTGGGTGAGATCCATCACAGGCAGTGTGTGGGCAGGAGGGAGGAGGAGCTGCAGGAGGACAGTGCAGGGAAGGATGTGCTGAGGCTCCGAGCCAGGGTGACACCAGTGGGGTGTCCTCTGTGGCCACCAGACTGGGACGGCTGAGGGCATGGGCTGGTGAGACCTGCTTGCCTTAGCCAGGGCCTCCATGCGCAGTGGGAAGGGGCCACTGCGTGTCCAAAGCCTTGAGGCGGGATGCAGTTTATTCCTGCCATGATTCCCTACTCTGTGGCGTTTGGCTTTGCTGTGAGCATCACACCATCTTACTGCCACCTGGGAAGGGTGGGTGATCCCTGTGCTGTCCAAGGAGGGCTCTCACACCCTCACTGCTTCGGCTCCGCAGCCGGCGTGAGGGAAAGGCCAAGGCACCCCGGGAGCCTCAGGCTGCTCTGGACATTGCTCTGGACATGGACGGGTCCCCAAGGGCCTGTACCCACGGACGAGGGGCTCCCCAGCCCCCTTCACCCTCAGACCCAGCAAGCCCATGCATTTTGGCTCTCTTCCCTCTGCAGTGAGAAGTAGCAGGAGAGTAACAGGATCATTCTCACATCTGTCTCCGAGCGGGGCAGGTATAGGGACCAAGGAGCTGCAGCACAGGGCTGGGACTGGGGGCTGCAGTGGTGAGAGCAGCCAGAAACACCCCCTGGGCTTGGCTGGGCCATGCTCTGCCAGCTCCCCCTCTTCAGAAGAATTTCGTTTGCTCATACGAAAAACCACTGCCGGGCTGGGAAGCCGGTGACATTTTGGTGGCTGTGGGTTGGCAGAGCTCTGTGTGTACCCACCGAGTGCGGTGTGGTGTCAAACGCTCCCCAGGAAGGAGCCAAGGACATGGGAACTGGCAGGGTTTTTTCCCACAGAGGCACGGGGAGAGGATGGCGACTGAAGGTGCCTCTTGCTTTGAGCTCATCCTCCCTCCTCCGCCCTGGGAATATCTTAAGACCACGGCTGGGCTGCTGCAGCCCAGGTTGCACAATCCCGGGTCCTTTGTCCTTTGCTTATCTGCCTTATCGAGGAGGAAAAGATAACCAGGCATCTTCAGTGCCCTGCAATCGAGTGCGTTTCTCAGGCTCATAACTCCTCTTATCGGGTTCGATCTCTCACCACGGCAAGGTTTCCCATGCACCTTTGTACTCCAAGAATGCTCCCAGGTCTGCTTTCAGCCTTGTGCAAAGCCTTTACGATGTGCGCTTTCTCCAAAACACCTCAGCCTTAATTGCCTAATTACAGACGAGTCTCTCGTGTGTGTGGTTGCGATGACAGCTGGGTGCGGCTGCTGGGCTGGGAGAAGGGCTCTCAGCTTGCACAAGCCCTGCCAGACCCCAGCACCTCTTGCTTCCCGCTGCGGAGCCGCCCCAGCCAGCCAGGACAAGCACCCGGCTCCTCGCCCCAAGGCCCTGGTCTTAACTGGGGTGACACAGAGGGACCTGGGCTAGAAACGGGGCCCTGGGGGACAGGATTTTGTGCAGAAGCACCCGGCTCCCCCAGGGAGTTTGGGTTATCCAATAGTGCCTCGACACTGAAACCCAGAGGGTGCCCAGGGCTCACACGCAGAAATGGGTTGTTTCCAGCCAAATCAGGGCTGTGTGGTCTGAGAAAGAGGAATGGGCATGGGTTCAAAGGAGCTTTGCCCTGATCCTGCTCTCTCCCAGCTTCCCAGGCCCTCCCGTGCCCCCTGTTCCACAGTGGGGGGTCCCGGTAACGCTGCCCAGGACTCCTGCATTGTAGCCGACAGAATAGGCTGTAGGGACTACAGGTCACCAGTGTCACCCTCACAGTGGCCTTTCCATATGACCCCCGCACCACTAAGAGCATCTCTGTGGGAAGGGGAGTGTGACCATCCCCCTGCCCACTGCGGGCAACCCCTGCCGTGCCCCCCATCCCCTCTGCCAGGCTCAGCCCCAGCATCTCTGAGCAGGACCCAGCAGTGGGACACGCAAAAGCCACCTGGTTTTGGGCACCAGGAACCACGCAGTGCCCCGGGGCTTTCCCAGGGGTCTTCCCCACCGGCTCGGTGTGGTGGCCAGAAGCTGAAGGAATGAGGTCCCCCCGGGCTGCTCCCCCCTGCCTTGTGGACTGTGGGGCCAGACAAGCTCTGGGGTGTGGGGCAGTGGCTTGGGGGTGACAAGGACATCTCCTGGGCTGCAGAGGTGGGATCCCACCACTGAGGGTGGCTTTCCTCAGCCTGGGGAGGAATCTGATGCAAAATAAGCAGAATTGGGGTCCTGCAGCATCCCCTTTCCCCTGGGCATGGCAGCACTCGCTGGGAGGTGGGAACAGCAGCGGTTTGTGCCGTTCCCGTGGGATATGAACTCCCAGGGGTGGGCAGGAGCTGGGGATGATGTGGGCAGCACGTGTGAGGGCAGGGCAGCACCACAGCTCGGGGCAGGGGGGGCAGGAAGACACGTCTGTGCTGGGACAGCACTGTGGGATGGGGACAGTCCCGTGGAGCTCTGCAGCACCAACACGTGTGGGTGCTCAGCCCCGCGGTGCTGGGGCGCTGCAGGGCTCGGCCCCACTTCGGGCTCCGTCATCCCCAGGGGTGACCCAGGCAAGAGGGGGAGAGGTGAGCAAGAGGCAAAAGGGCTTTTTATTTTCAAGATGTTTTATAATGGGATTATTAGTTCCCAAGAGGTGTTTCAAATTGATTCGGTAAGGAACCGCTTTCATTTCTCCTCCGCGGAGAAGCGGTGGGAATCCAGCCTTTGGTGTGAACCGTTGCAGAGCTCTGGAAGCTGTAGGTCTGGAAAACTCCTGGCACGTTGGAAGGATGGGCTCAGCTCCCCTCGGCCCCACACTCCCCACACATACCTTTTGCTCCATCTCCGGCACAGCTCTGCCCTTTGCAGCGTCTGGGCGAGCTGGGCTGCAGCCCGGTGGGAGCAGTGGACTCTGCCCATCCGAAGGGAGAGAAAAAAACCTCCTCCTTCAAAAAATCCCCCCCTTTTCTTCAGGAAAACCCTTTTTTTCCTGGGGGATCTGACCTTTTCCTGGCGCAGTGTTCACTGCGTGCCCGGCTGGCACCCTGTGCCTGGCGCCCGGTGGCCCTTTCACCGCGGCAGCGAGGGGGGCGCAGGCATCTTCAAAAGCCCTGGAAAGAATTTGGTGGGAGGGGTAGAAGGGGTTTTACAAGCTCCCATTCAAAAATGGTCACTTTGAAGTGATGTAGCATTTTCAACCCTTTGAAGAGCCACAATTAGGAGGGGGCTGGTGCAAGCGAAAGGCAAAACGACTGGGTGACCATTACGGCCTTTCTCTCCCAGGGCTTTTAAGGGATGAACTTTTCCTCCCTGCCTGCCTTTTTCTCACGAGCCTGGGGGGTGGGATTGGGGTGTTTGGGGGAGCTGGTGGTTTCTTCTCCCCTCTGTGCAGGGTGGTGGGGGATGTGTGTGTGTGCAGTTTGCTTTGCCCACCAGCAGCAGGGCGGCCGATGGAGCGTGTCGGAAGGGAGAGCGGATTCCCCAGGATTGCTGCAGGAGCATCGAGTGTCCCTGCCCCCCATATAGGGCTGGGGAGCTGCAAGGTCAGGATGGGGAATTTTTTAGGCTCTGTGGTGGCAAAAGGTGTTGGCCATCAGTGCTGGCTGCTGGCAGCAGCGCTTCGCTTAGGGTTGGATCTAAAAGTCCCAGCCAAGGTGCAGGTCCTCTCCCCTATTGGGGTCCTGGAGGCAGAGGTCTGCTGCTCGAGAGCAGGCACGGTGAATAGAAAAGGGTGAAAAAAAGACAGATTTGTGTCCATGTGTTAGAAATTGAAGAAAAGGAAGCGGTGGCCCAGGGAGTCTGTGGTTCGGGTGTTTGGGGGTGCATTCCTGCAGCTTGGCCTCCTCTGTGAAACAGTCCTTGCGTGCCCAGGCTGAGGCCACCCCACGCCATCGTGTAGCACGGGGAGAGCCAGGGTGAGGGCAGAACCCCTGCCTCCTGCCACCGGGATCTGCCACCCGCTGACAGGCTCTGTCCCCTGGGAATGGGGCTCTTCCTCCATATCCCCTGGGAATGGGGCTCTTCCTCCATGTCCCCTGGGAATGGGGCTCTTCCTCCATATCCCCTGGGAATGGGGCTCTTCCTCCACGTCCCCGCTCTGGCTGGCTCAGGGATCTCCTGAGAGCAGCCTGGGTGCTCCACCACATGCCAAAAATTGGAGCAAATGTGAAATTGAGGTCACTGTTTTTTCTCCAAGAACAGTTGTTGGTGTCCCAAGCAGACACAGAGATCGAAGGAAAGGCCTGGCTGTGAGCAGGGCTGTGGGGCACTCGCCCAGGGCACAGCAATGGGGAGCCCAGCTCTTGCCCAGTGGCTGGGACTGGGGCTGCTTCCCCTCGTGTTGCGGCAGCGGACCCCAAACTTGTGCCACTCCTGGGCTGCACGGTGGCCTGGGGCTGGTCTGGAGATTAGGAGAGGGTTCTTCTTAGACTGGAGATTAGGAGAGGGTTCTTCACCGTGAAGGTGGTGGAGCACTGGAACAGGTTGCCCAGGGAGGTGGTTGAGGCCCCTTCCCTGGAGATATTCAAGGTGAGGCTCGACGAGGCCCTGGGCAACCTGGTCTAGTTGGGGGTGTCCCTGCTGACTGCGGGGAGGTCGGACTAGATGGCCTTTGGAGGTCCCCTCTGGCCTGGACACCTCTATGACTCTATGACTATGGTCTGCAAAACCACCCTGAGAACATCCCCGGGGACACCCTTGCCCCTGAGTGTGGCTGTTTGTCTGCTGGGACTGTGGGGGTTGGCTATGCCCTGCCAGCTTGGGCTGGTTGTCTCCTTTGAGGAGGTGTGGAAGGTCTTGGGGCTGGCTGGACCCAGGGGCTGGTGTGAGCTGGGCCTCCCGCTCCTCTCCCTGCCCATGGCTCTTCCTGCCTCTGCAGTGGTGGGTCCAGGCCCTGCCGTGCCATGTGGGGTGGCTCTGTGAGGGCTGGGGGGCCACTCCAGGGCTGGCCTCAGCCTCGCTCGCCCCTACAATAAAACGCAGCGTGTCCCAGCTCCTGCCCACACTGGGAAGCAGGGAATGCCGGTGTCCCTCTCCAGCACAGCTGACTCCTGACCAGGCTCCCTCTGATCCTGGAAAAGGGCAGGCTGGACACCCCAGAGGTGACACTGGAGTGATGCAGGATGCCTTTTGTTGTCTTAATTGATGCCTGGGCGGGACAAGTGCCTCCCCCCCCCTGCCAAAAATGAGTCATCCCCCAGCAATAACTGGGGCCGGTGTCCCTGGCTGCCAGGGCTCCTGATGGATGGGAGCAGCTCAGCCCTCGGCTTCCGCCGCCCGGATCCAAAGACCTGCTGTGCCGCGGCCACAGGCAGCGAGAGCCTGCACCGAGCTGCCAAAAATGCCGTGGGGTCTGTGATGGCAGCCATCTGCCCCCTGGGGACGGGGCTCAAGGACCCCACGGTGCCCGCTGCCCAGGCTGTGTGCTGGGAGGTGGGTGTCACACGTACCCCCATGCCCGCTGGCCCTGGGCAGGCCAGGAAAGTTGTGAGTGTCATGGGCAACGCAGACAGCTATTAATGGTGCTTTTTTTTTTTTTAATTAAAGCAGCAATAAAGGCTTCCCTTGCTGTTTGCTTGCACCGTAACGCAGCCCAGGGGGGGCACAGCCTCTCTTGGAGACCAGCCTTACCCAAACTGGGACAGGGAGGCAAAACCACTGCCCCCAGTACTGCAGCAGCACTGGTGCAGTGACTCAGACTGGAATAGCCCCCAAGACCACCGCAGACCCCGCTGCTGCCCAGGCCACACTGGGATATGGCGAAGGAGCTGAGCAGGAGGCTGCACGGGTGCCATGCTCAGGGCAGGCACTGGGTGGATGCTGGTGGCCATCTTCTCCCAAATTCATGGGATGCCCCTTCCCGGGATGCAGGGCAGAGCCTGGACTTCCCGCAGGGATGACGGGCCCCTCCCAAGGATCGTTTGCGTGGCTGAGCACGAGCCCCGCTCATCACACCAGTGCCTGAGAGTTTACCTGCTGTCTCCTCTCCCCTCAGGCTGCCTGGCGAGGAGCAAGGAGGAGCCCAGCCTGGGCTGCGATGCCGCCGTGCCAGCCTGCAATGCTGAGTGCCCGGGTCCCACCCCGCAGGGAGAGAGGCTGGAGGGGCCAGAGCAGCCTGGGGCATCAGTGATGCTGGCGGGGGGCACGGTCCTGCAGGTGGCTGCCATCCCCCCCGGGGTGCTGGACAGAACCGAGCTCACTGACTTCTACTGCTGCACCCGCTGCGGGAAGGTGTTTTGGGAAGGGTCCCATTTTGGACGCGTTGTCTCCCAGTTTCAGGATATTCTTGTTGCCACCAGGGACAAGCAGAGCTTCTATGAGCTGAGCTGAGGAGGCACGTGGGGGCTCGGGACAGGGACTGCAGAGGACATGATCCCTGGGGAAACCTCAGCAGGTTTGGGGCTGTGGGTTTGTGGTGTGGGGCTGGAAGGGCTGGGGGGGGAGGGGGAAGGCTCTCGTTTTGGGGTCTGCAGTGAAGGGGACATTTGCACTGATGGGTCATGGCAGCCCGAAAATATGTGGCGTCCATGAGATCATTAAATCAGAGGTGGCCGGGGAACAGCCCCTTTGCTTTATTTCTGCCTCCCTCCAGGCTGGGCATGGCAAGAGGGTGGCAGAGCTTCCCAAAATGCCACTCTGACAGCGCTGGCCCCATGGCACCCATCAGGGCCCAGCACCCTCACCCCAGTGCCCCTCTGCCGGGTTGCTCGTCTTGGGGGGCCAGGAGCCGTGTCCCCAACAGCAGCCCAGGGGAGAGGGCATCTCTGTGCCCAGAGCACTCCCCAGCCTGTGGGACACATCTCACGCCATGACCCATCCCC
>JAHREE010148848.1:0-24705 GCA_033628505.1 Tringa tobata | reverse complement strand
TTCCAGCCCTAAATGTCGCTGCCAAGGGACGGGGGGTCTCTCTCTCACGGGGGGTTCCCCTCAGCCCCGCACGCCCTGGGGAACAGCCGCCGCAGGAAATGAACGCGCGGCCCCGTTCTCACGGAAACGATCATTCCCTGAGGCGGGGGGTCGGAGCCCAGGGGTGTCTCCTCTCCAAGAGCTGCTGGGAGGGAGAGGCCGTTCTGCCCCTCGGCACGGCACCCCCCGCACCTCAGGGCTTTCCTGGGAAAGGGGCAGGTGCTGAGGTAGGTCCCACGGGCTCGCGAGGAGCCGGGATTCCAAGGGAGCGTTTCCAAGATTTCCCATCTTGAAATTGGTTTCTAACGGATGCTGGGCTGGGAGCGCTACTGGAATTAAACTCCGGTGGGCCCCGCTTGGATTTCCAGCTAAATCCTCAGAAATAGGGTCGACAAACCCTACTCGCCTCCACCCCCTCAGCCTGGAGGAGGTGACTCTGCTACGGAGAAGACACCAGCCAGGAACCCAACCCAGCGTGAGGGCTGTGGGGGTGTGATGGGCCTCACCCCAGCCAGGAGGAGCATCGCGCACCCGAAACCCCCGGGGAGGTTGGAACGACGGGCTGGTGTCCTGGCCCAGCTCCGCACTCGCCTCGGGGACGGAGCGTGGGTGGTGGGTGATGAAGAGGAACTGCCCTTCTCCCGGGCGCCGAGGTGGGTGCATGGCTCCCAGCTGTCCCCAAGGGGTCCCCAAGGGCTGCAGCCACCCACCGACCGCAGGGAGGGAAGGCAGGGTCCAAGAGGTCCACATGAGGAGAAGCGCTACACTTAAAAGCAAGCCTCCTAAGAAAACATTCCTACCGACTGCTGATGCAGAACTATAGGATTTTATGCAAATATTTCTCATTCGTTGCCCAGCCCATCACTGTATGACCCACTTAAGAACAGTTTTCCTCCTCGGCATTACATCGTGGCTTTTCCAAAATTCCTATTTGAGGAGTTGCACTGACTGCAATGGTTCCCACCGGGACAGCTACGTGGGAGACGCACAACAGGAGCGGCAACGATAACCAGGAGACAAACACATCCACACCAGCCCCAAATTCAGACCGTGGCTGCAAACACTGCAGCCCTTTCACTGGGTGTCCCATCAGGAGAGGGAATGCTCTGGTAAAACTGTGACAAATCCTCTTAGTCAGAAAATTAAACAATCGTGGCCAATATCAGATCCCGGTTATAGCAATGGAAATAAGAGTTCTTCTGAGCTGCCCCCCTTCGCAGGGCCATGCCAAGATTTCTACAATGTATCTGAACATGGACTTTCACTGTTAAAATTTCACAGGGTTTTGCATCTCCTAATAAGTATATATTGCAAAGAGTCATCTTGTGCTGTCAGAGAGGTGGTTCCCATCTCCTCCTCTAGGAACCCAGCAGAGATGGCTTCCCGTCGGGTTTCTAGAACAAGCAGTGGAGAGTGGCCAAAAGCCATCGCGGTCCATCGGCTGCTCCACAAGCTCAGTGAAGGAAATGCATGGCCTGAGTGCCTTTTTCCAGTCTCCACCAAAAACAAATTAACAAAACCCATTAAACCGGCAGAGTGTTCTCTGCACACCAACCGGAGGAGTCGGGGACCGTGCGGGATTGAACGCGCGGGATCAAGGTGTGGCAGCTCATATATTCTACGAACGCTTTGGTCAAGGCTTTCTACATCCCAACGTGGTAAGAACCGGTCTAATTAAAGCCTAAGACTCCTCACAAGACTTTAATTTGATAAATTTAGCCCGGATTAAACTACAGGCTTGTCTGTACTGGATTTTTCAAATGTTAACCACATGCCACACCTGAAATCTCAGCATACACAAAATCTGAAATGCATGTAGCTACTCATCTCCCTCGGGCTGTTAGGGTTTATTGGCAGGGCTGTGGGCCTCATTATGTTCATTATTCGTGCCTTAGAGATAAGTCGAGGACCTCTGTTTTCCTGCTACAACATCACACATGCACAAAATGCGTTTCATAATTCCAAATGAGAAGTTTGGAGCTCAAGAATTCACCCAAAGCCAAATTAAATCAAAGGAAAAAAAAAAAAAACCCACCCCAGTACCACCTCCTAATGATTTCCATGGCCTTTGGATCAAGCTTCCCCCTCTCTTGACAGCAGTACTTTCCCGTGTTTTAGGATATGCCTGGATGGGTTTGTGAAACCTTCTGTCTCTTATCTACGTGGGACCTTGCCAGGATTTTTTTCATCTGTCTGTGGTCTCTGTCAGCGCCGACATTTGTTTCTGCCACAACAACAGCCAAATGAAGTGCATTGAACTTGGATCAAAAGTGATTTCAAGATCTTTCACTCTCTGAAAAAGGTTTTTCGGCTCCAACCATTTTATAAAAATGACCTAAACCCGCCTAGACAGCAGGCAGAGAAGCAGACATTTGTTTCCAAGTCGCAGAGTAATTCCAAAGAAGAATTACCCATCTCTGGCACAAGGAGCAAATGAATATTGAAATTACAGCAGATTATATTGGATTAAATTATTTATGGCAAACCTCACCTCACCTGGAAGGTTCTGCAGCTTTTTCCTGGCAGCACGAAAATGGGATATTCCAATTCTTTGGTATTCTGTGAAAGACTGGAAACATTTATGTTTCCATTAAGCTGCTAATCTTTCCAGAAGACATGACGGTGTCTGAGTTCGGAGCGTGATTACGATGCCTTATAAAGCCCTCCATAATGCTTTGAAAACACACATAATTTTGACCATTACTGGATAGGAGATGCAGGTTCTTTTCCTCAAGAAAAGAATTTATGGAGCTATCAGTGGAGTTTTACAACTTCGAACAACGAGCCACGGCATAATGTCCCAACCAGAAAGTACTTAAACTCTAATGCTTTAAAGAGGTTCAGGAAAAGGACCTGTTCTTGAGAGTGGCCTAAACAACGGCAAAATCACCGCTGGTTGATGCCATAAAAAGGTAAATAAAGGTAAATTGTGGCAAGGCCAGGTTTTGCCAGGAGGCCAGACTCAGGGCAGCACGGGCCCCGGTGGGGTCCTGGCAGCAGATGAGAGCGATGCTTTCCCGACAGCCCTTCAAGCCGAGGAAGAACTCACGTGTGCTTTCTGCTAAGGTAAGGCAGGGGAAAAAGGGATACAAAAAGTAAATGCACTTTTTAGGAGGAAACAGAAGTCCTGGATTCCATCACCTCACTGGGTAGGTTCCCGATGGCAGTAGAGCTTTTCATTTGACAAGGCAGAAAACTTTTTTGCGAGAGCGTATTAATGACAGTGCAACTTTTTTATTATTTTTATTTTTCTGCAGCATTTGCAAAACTAAACCACTTTGTAATCCCTTCTTTTATGCAGAACAGATTGCAGTTTTAAGCAGAGGCCCATAAACTGCAGGTTCAAAGAAACCTGAAACCGAATTAGCATAAAAGCTGGAATTCTCATTTAGAGGAACAGCAAGGCAACTGCTCTGCAGGCAGTTTTATGATTTGGGTTTCAAATGGAAACAAAGATAAAAAGTGGGGCTCGGGGAACAATAGGGCTGCTCTCTCTTCCCCATCCTTATGGGCCTGGACCTATAAAACATACATAAAACGTGGTCTCCACTGCTTCCGAGGACAGAATTTAGCCCAGTTTTGCACGCCTAGAGGCAGTTGGATAATTTCCTGACCCAGGCACTGTACCAAAGAGAAACCCTCACTGTCATGGAATCATAGAACGGTTAGAGCCTACAAGTGTGAAGCCATTTCTCCCCAAGCTTTTCTAAATGTTCTGATATCTTTGAGGTGAACACCACAATCATCTTTCCTTCCCTCTGCCAGTGATCGGGACTTGGAACTCCATGATCTTTAAGATCCCTCCCAACCCAACCCATTCTATGATTCTATGAAGAGCGAGAATCCCCAAACACACTCCTGGCCCTGACTTCTCAGTCAGCAAATACACTCATTTCATCTCTTCTTCAGTACACCTTCCTGTGGTTTGAATTCACTAAATATATGCTGAAACACGGGTTAGCTGGATTTAGCTCCTCGAGACCTTGCTGGGCTCTGGAGCTCCTACCTACGCTGCACATCGGGAACATTTGTAAGATCCCATCACTGAGTAAGAAGATAAAATATAAATTCTTCCCCATCCACTAGCACTCCTGTGAGTACACTTCATAAATGCACCACTTTTAAGCTCTGGCCATTATCTTTCCTTAATTTCTGCCTGCTAGCAGGTTCTGCAGCTGAAGAAGTATTTCAAATTAATATGTCTGTCAATATCTGGGTAGTGAATCAACTAATAAGAGAGAAATATTTTTCATTCTCTTCTTCTTAGTCAGAAGAAGAGACTTTCTTATCACTGAATAAAGCATCCATTATTGCGTGCTGTAATCCCATTCTGTCTTTCAGGTCATTTTTAGCCCAGAAAATGCTGAATCAGCACCATAAACCAATCAAGTAATTTCTTTCATTTTCTAACATTCAAGCAAAATAATGAAAATCACATCTCATTTGATGAGGAGAATATACGACAGAAATCTATTCTTCCAAGGATAATTTTAAAAGAGGTATGCCAAGTAAAGAAATACTATTGCAAAAACATGTAGCTAATGTAGGGTCTCTTCTGCTGAACAGATAAATTCCATTTTTGACTGTCATCTCATATTTAGATAGTACATTACGAACAATAAATCTGTACGTTTAGCCAGCTTCTAAACAGTGCAAAGACATTAACTTGGCAAAAGAATGACCATTACTTTGATGAATGAAACATTCCCCTAAAATATTCATGTACAGTATGATAATATCCAATTGATAACCAAAAAAAAAACCCACCCCGCTGCAGGTTTAAATAACTGAGATGCATATGAGAGAAACCGAGTACCATACATGAGAGGAGTTATTATGGCACTGTTAGGAGAACCAACAAATGAGGGGAAAAAAAAAAAGAAAAAGCTTGATAAATATTTTCCATAACAAAACACAATTGGTTTCAGTGGGATACAGCTCTGTTTCTCATTAGTTATCCTTCACTTGTCAGACAAGTTCCATATTTCACTGAAACCCGCTGAGTATTCTTTATAGTTTGCTGGGGAAAGTGGCTATACATTTAGCACATTCCCTTTATGCCGCCTGTTTTCACAGGTCTTTCTTTAAAACACACTGCACATGCTTTTGCTGCTTTCCCTTAGGATAGTGGGCTTCGACATCCAAGAGGAGTTTAAAAGCAGGTAACAAGTCATCACGTTTGAAGCTGCGGAGCGAGTGGAGAGGTGCAATAGCCCCAGCAGCCATTATCAGCGCCTGCCAGGGTGCCACGGTATCAAGTTATATGATAAAGCACTCAGCTGACACCAGAAAAATAATCATTCTCTCTCCCCTGCACCACCCCCTTTTTCACAAGGAGGCTTTTTACACTCATTAAATGCAACCTTATCTCTGAAAGACTGCAATCCTCAGCAAATGACAAGTGTGCCTAATCTCATTTTCTGACAAGCGATTCTGACAGCACCTTCCTTTTGATTTCTAAGACACGTAGCTAGACATATATTAATCTGTCAGTCATCGCCCCTAGGAAGGATGGAAAAAAAGGGAGAGACGGAGATGAACATTTGTGAATGTGAAGGGAACAAGGCAAGAAAGGACTAAGGGTCCTTTTCTGGCTATTTTAAGCGACGCGACCGTGTTTCTCCACTCCTCCCACCCCACCGTGGCACCCAAGCCTCTCTCTTCTCCGCAGCAGAGCCCAGCCCGACGTCTCTGCAAGGGGGATTAACACAGGTTTTATTTGAGGGATGAGTGTGGCCCAGCAGCTACACACGGGGAACCAGCAGTGAGCAGATTTTCAGGTTCTCCCTGGTGCAGAAAGCACTTGGACTCTCATTTCACTTCTTCGTGCCTCAATTTTCAGCACGGGCTGTAAGAGCATTGCATAAAACCCCAGTGTTATTGTCACCACGGCGCGTATTTTAGTTACAGACGTGGGACTTCCCAGTACTGGTCCTGTAAAACATTGAGCCTTAATTCTGAATGTACAGATTATGAAGCATTCTGCAATAATGCCTTTTTTTTTTTTTGTTTTTCCCAGCAGGAAATGCTTTGTCGCTCCAGCCACCGTCAGCCCCTCCTGGCTTGGGCAGCCAGCCTGGCTGGAACGTGTTGGCAGGGACAGGCAAAGCCAGGTTTGATAAAAGCATCAAGACTGAAAGCATCAAATTGTTGTCAGGCCTTAACAATCCTGTCGTAACGCTCAAAGTGCTCTAAAACACAAGTGTTTAGTAGGACGTCGCCTGGCGAGGTGCAAACTGGAGAGGCTCATCAAGACGGAGTCAAGTTGAGGCTGTGAAAAGGCAGGATTTCCAAGAACTCCCAGCTCTACTATGGGAAGGTGTATTCAAACACTGAGGGCGTTACGGGGCCCTGACAGTAAGTGGTAAATCGGTGCCACTCAGGTGGCATTTGCCACTCACCAAGTGTGCAAACTACGGGCACCTTATGCCTGAGGTGTGACAGGTATTGGGGAGCACAGGGAGGTGGGATGGGAGGAAGGAGGCTGGTAGGCAGCTACAAAGGAGTGTAAAATAAATGAGTTTCTACAAATGGGACCCAAAGGAGGAAAGACAATCAAGCGAGGTGGGAGGCAGCGTTCCTCATCTCACGCGGACCTGTTAGTTATGTTCCTCATAAACACGCCTTCTCCCTCTTAGCATCTGAGTCATATTAATATTCCTCCCCACCAAATGCTAAATTAGAGTAAATTACACCCATGTGCTGTCTCACGTTTGCTCGCTGACCGGTCTGCACTTGCAGAGCTCCCCCCTCCCAGGGCTGGCACCGCATCCCTCTGCCCGGGGATGTCCCTGGCACCACGGCTCCCGGCTTGGCCGAGTTTGGTACCCTCAGCTAAGAGCCACTCACCCCCTCCTCTCCCTCCCTCTCCACGGTGTTAAACTACGGGAGAAACTTTCTTGTTCATAATGGGATAAGAGAAAAAAAAAAATATTAAATTAAAGCGGAGTACAAAGGGGCTCAAATCCAATGCTTTAAAGCGATGCCATTTTCATAGTAATACAGTCATTAAGTACTTGTTTGATGGTGCAAAAAGTAGGCCAAGATCTTTGCTAATACATTTTATTAATCAATACCTGCACTAGAAGATGGGAACAATTAAAATTTTCCTCCTCACTCAGACAAAGCAGCATAAAGCTTGTGATCTACTTAAGGAGCCCGCCACTCAATGGAGAGATGAAAAGACTTCTTTAGTTTTACTTAAGAGCTGAACTGATGTTAATACTTCAAGTGTTTAGGATCTGGTTCTCGGGAAGACAGTAAATTAGCAGTGGCAGGAAAGCTGCCTGCCGTCGCCGAGCCCCCTTCCTCGCGTTTCCACGCTGATGTCATCACAACTGGAAAACTCACAAATACATTCTGGAGTTCATTGAGCCTGAAAATAACGCTGGAGATATTTCCTTCGCCGCGCAGAAAGCTTTCATAAATAAGCCCAGCAGAAACACGCATCTACTGCTGATGTGCCTTGTAAGGGTGAATGTAAACCTGACACTTGCATAGTTTACATTTATGGCAGCTTTTTTATTAAAAAAAAAAAAAAAAAAAGGATTTTCTAGTCGCATCTGAGCTTCAGGATGTAGAAAAGAAGGCACAAACAGAAAAAGTCTCCTCCTATGGGGAAAAACGGCGGGGGGAAACCGGGCAGTTCACTGTCTTGGGGAAGGAGAGACTTCTTATCTCACAATGAGGGTTGCTGATACAGGCATCAAATAAGAGAAAACTGCCTAAAATTTGCCCAAAGCACAGCCCTCCTTGGGAAACTCTAGCTCTGTCCCTACAGCAGGGGCCAACATCACACAAGGAACAACACTTGCCTTTTTTACACCTCTCAGGACCTCCAGAAACACACCTTGGCCATCATCCTGGTGGGCCACAGGCCACCGGTGTCGGCACACCTCCCCTGCACTGACCTACTCCACTGTGTGGGCTCCAGAAAAAACTTTTGACAGGGGTCTCGTGGCAGGAGGTACAGCACAACCACGTGGGAGGAGAGACTCCTTGCAACCCAACAGGCAGGACAACGAACGGGAGACAAAGGACACGGTCATTTCCCACTCCTCAGGGGAGGAAAATGCTGCCCAGCTCCATCTACTATTTGATCCTCTGGTGAGAGCAGAAACTCATCCAAGACCTCACAGCCTTCTGCTATGGAATGAAAGGGTCCACATGTTGACCTTACAGCACAAAAGAAAGCATGGACATAACTTTGTGCTTGAAACAAATAATTTTTTCATATGATCATTAACAGAAATATAAATGTTAATGACCTTTTAATTCATATCATGAGAAATAATCAGACTACTGTTGCAGCCAAAAAAGACCATTTCTCCCTGATCACCATTCTGGAAACACTGGAGATGGATTCATGTCATAAAGTCGACCTCTTGGGGTAAATTTGCTGTCTACTTTCACTCAGTATTGAGCCTACCAGGCACCTTGCTGGTTCCAACCCACTCATCAAAATTATATGAGAGCCTTGCGAATACTTTCCTCAAGGCTCCCAGTTCTTCTTCTCCACATCTTCACCTGGGATTGCATTGCTCAAAGCGCTGCGGAAGGTCAGGGTACTCAACACAAAAAGGTCGGCAACAAAATAAGCAGATGGATTCTGCTCTAGTCCGGCCTCCATCCACACAGCCAAATCTCTCAAAAAGTCCTGATCTAAAGTCCTCTGAAAATAAAAATCCTCCTAACACAAGAAACAATTTTTAGTAGCTCTCAAACGCTATTTTCCTTTCATTTAAGATTCTAACAAAACCTAACTTCTTTGTCTCTCAAGCTCCCTTGATCTCGTTCACTTTTAGCTGTCACATAAAGTCAATTGGCTGCACCTCTCTGCTTGATAAAGACATGCCAAATGTTCTGATGTGTCTTTAATGAGGAGGTAGACAAGACATAGTCCAACAAGGTGTGCAACACTTTGACCCCAAGCTAGCAAAGCACTTAAATATCTGCTTAACTTTAAGCAAAAAGAAGTCCTTTTGAAGCTAAGGGGGCTGTTCCGGCATTCAGACTTAAGCATCATTTTATAAATTTCACTGGATTAAGGAGAGAGCCTTTGCCTGGTTGAACCACAGTTACTGAAAGAGCAAAAAAAAATAAATTAGAAATACACAGCTAAGGTAGTGAGAGCCAGGACTGCAGAGTTTTGAGATAAATTATGGAAAGCCCCTCTATTATTAATTAATGTGTCAGTCATGTTGTGTGTAATACTGTGTGTGTTGTTCCTGTGTTTAGGGGGAGCAGGCAGGTTTATTTTCTGTTGTAATGTAACGTTTCATAACGGGATGGAACACAGGAATGATCTGCAAGGATGAAGGCTTGGTGTTTGCCGCAAAATAAATGCTTGAATTTACAAGAAGAAAGGGACAAATACAAAATAATACAAAGAAAAATTAATCATAGGAAGGTCATGGAGAGGAAGCCGAAAGAGTAAAATTGATACCAAAGCTGAGCTATTGTTCCTGAGATTCAGTTAATCAGTTCATCTATATCCAGTCTGGATTATTCCAGGCATGACTGGAGGAAGCTTTGAGAACCTAATATAATACATGAGAGTCATGATAAAACTTTAACCTGTTTTGATAATACAGCTCCATGTTCTACTCCGCACACACCTCTAAGAAAGGCTGCCAGATCTTATCACAGTTAGTTATTAATCTATTTGTTCCTGTAAAATCTTTTCTCTTCCCTCCCCCCCTTTTTTTAATAATTCACTTCTTCTAAAGAGGAACTGATTTAATGTAGGGAAAAAGCTGCAGCATAACAAAATATGAATGGAAAAACGGGTAAGGAGATAATGTTTGTTTAACTGGGATGGAAGAGTTATTTTAGAAATATTTTATACCATTTAAAAAGCACTGAGTACTATTTTATGCCTCTACCTGAGGAATAAAAGTCATAGTTATGAGTCCAGCTGTACATATTTCAGTAGCAAAGCGAGATTGTAACAGATACATAAAAATTTCTTTGAAAAGTAGCTCAAGTAGATTTTTCACGAGTAAAACACCGGCAACCTGAATTTTAATATAATTCTCGGCATTTCGGTGGAGCATTTTGTTCATCTGCAAAATGCTGCAGAAAACAGAGCATAAATCATTCCAGTTTAGCCCTGTGTCATCTCCATTCTGGCATCCAGGAGGCAAGCAGCTGCCCCGGGGCTCTGCAGTTCATCACGGGGAGGATGGGGCTGGGATACACCAAGGCCAAGTTCAGGTCTCTCTACTTCCATGTTTTGCAAAATTTATAACACGTGTACGATGTTTGGGGCTTAGGGCATTTCTTTAAGAAGTTTTAGCTGATTTATAAATTGCAACTATGCAAACAACAAGTAAGAAGACGATAATCATTACCAAGCTGAGCTTCTCAGTCCACAGAATATTACACATAATATGATAATTAAGACTTTCTACTTAGCAGCATGTTGCAACATTACGGCGTGAGCCTCTTTGTATCACCCAGGACGTACGCAGAGGAGAAGACTATAAAAAGCTGCCTGAGCTGGGTTTATTTTAAGAGGCCTTCAGACCAAAAGCCTCATCTCTGCCTTGGACCTGGCGGGAAAGCTCGCAAGAAGTCACCCGGGCTCCCTATTAAAATACTGTTAGCACATACGAGAGTTTTCGTCTTCTTTTTAGTTCAAAGTCGTCTGGGAGAGACAAAGAAACAAAGTGCCTGGGTCAGTGGAAATTTCTGACAAAGACTTTTCTTCCTGGCACACACTGGGACAACCCCACCAACTGTGTCAGGTTTTCCCCCCCCCGTCCCCGAATGACAAGGCAAAGGTCCTGATTAAAGGCCCTCTGAGGGGAGGGGGGGGGGGACAAAAGATGGGCCAGGACTTCAAAGTCAACACGCTGCTGGACAGCGGGGAGGTCCCTTTTTTCCCCCTTTCTCCTTTTAACTGAAGCTCCCGCTGGCTGCGGAGGGGCTTCTAATTGCATTTCACAGAGGCTGAACAAACCGCGGCCGTGTCTCGCACACAGCAGCCGCCCGGGAGGACGCGGGACGTGATGTGGGGTTTCAGAGAGGGAACAAAAAGAAGTTTATCGTGTCAGCAAGCCACGTGGAGGCAACGGTGAAGGTTTTTCAAGCTCGTTTGCATGCGGCCACATTTCCAGCTATGAGCAAACAGCGGTGGGTTTTCAGACGTGGTGTGGCCGGGTCCCTCCCAGTGGCTTTGAACGTGGGGCACCTGCAACCCCCCCCTACCCCGGGGGAGTGGGGCAGGGTTTGATCCGACACACAGATCATCACCCGTGGAAAACTGGGCACAATTGAAGGTGGTTGCCTTGACCAGCAGAGTGAATATCCCCTTTTGTGCCGGAGAAAAAAGAACCTTTGCTCACTGACCCAGGTCTGGATGCAGAGACACTTTTTTTTTGGCAAATTGTAATCTTGATCAAATGACACCCAGGATGATCTGAGCAGCCTAATTAAAATTCTCCCAGTGTGTCTAGAGCTACGGATCTGTTGAAAGGAAAGGTTTGGCTGAAGCCTGATAGATTTCTTGGAAGTACAGGAAAGTGGTTTTCGGGGAATGGGGAGAAATCCCCAAGGCAGATGCAATACAGGCAATGCCGTGCAGCGCAGATGTGGGGTGTGATTTAAATCAAACACAGAAGTGCACTGGAACCCGGCAGAGCTGGCCATCTTACCTTCCATTTTTAATGACAAAAAAGGTCTCCATTAGTATGCATGAACAAAACACTCTCTCATCCAAAAATAAAACAAGTCAATAAAGTCCTATCCCTTTAACATTTTATAGTCTCTCTTTTCCGCCCCCCTAATGAGATTTGCTTTCTCATTCTTTTTCCTTTGCATTCAAATTTCAATCTGCAACAAATTTTCCACGTTACAGGATGAACCATATATCTGTTTTCCCACATGGCACAACACTGGACCCAACACAATACATCAAAATCCCAACAAGTAGCGTTTCTCCTGCGTTCCCTCTGCCGATGGCAGACAATGAAACCCCACGCTCCGAGCCCCGAGCCTCCTCTCTGGATGCTCAACCTAAGAGAATTAGACCTCGAATGAGGTTAGTTAGTCACTGCTGATTCATCATGCATTTGAGATTTAGATTAACAAACCATTCATCCTCTATTCCTTGTACACAGGCCCATGTTTCTAACAGGACCAGGCTCTTTTTTTTTTTTTTTTTGTTTACTAACTGACAATAGTGGAAAGCCTCATATTCACATCCATATTATAATAAATGCATTATAAATGAGTAAGTAGGAAACAGTAAGGAAATGATGTTTTACTTTTAAATGCTAATTATGGAGCCCTGGTGCAGTTAATGTGTAGGGTGTTCTGTCAATTTTTAATGTTTATGCCAAGTGTAGTCTTCAATTTAACATGAGCTTTTAATCCTTTGAGTACTAAATTGCCTTTTAATGCTTGCAGCACAACATTGTGTTTGCACAAAGTCAGGACTGAAAAATGAATTTACTACAAGATATGTGCATGTATGGAGGGGGGGAGGAAGTACAAAGGACAAGATTTTTTTTTTAATGATGTTGTTGGAACCATAGAAGAGGAAGGAACTGCTTTCAGGATGTACCTGGCAATTGTTTGCAGTGGCAAGAGGCTGCTGTTGATTTAGTATCTCTGTTGAAGCATTTTCAGACAGAGCTCTTTCAGGATCAAACAGTTGATCCAAGAGCTATACCAAAAATTCACGGTTCACACCCATAAAGAAAACTTTGAGTAAAATACTGTGAAAGGAATTACCACAAAGAGATACCTGCATGTTCAGTGTGACAAAGTACCGATGAAGAGAGAGAGTTTTTCAACTGACTTAAAAGAAACGTAAATAACAACACTGTTCTGGAAAAGATATGTTATATCGTAATTTTCTGGGTAGGGTAGTTTGGTTTTGCCTTTTCAGCTGGTTTATGATGACAGGTACAAGGTGGTTCCTAGTTCCCAGCCTGCTACAGTTAGTAGCGGGGCAACGGCACGGGACCCCTGGGGCTGAGGATGCTGTAACCCAGCCCCGGCACAACTTCTCTTCCCAAGTCTGCCCTTCAGCAAACCTGTGCCCCAGCAGCCTCAGAAAAATGCCTGAGGGGGCTACCTGGGGGGACTTCACTCCGGCCACGTGGACAAACCCCGAGACAAGCTCTGTCCC
Source organism: Tringa tobata (assembly GCA_033628505.1). Taxonomy (NCBI): domain Eukaryota; kingdom Metazoa; phylum Chordata; class Aves; order Charadriiformes; family Scolopacidae; genus Tringa; species Tringa tobata. Next base: position 11,528 of record JAHREE010148848.1, on the reverse strand, counting down.
CTGTCACCGGTGCCTCCCACCTCCCTCCCGCACACGCTGGGATGTCGGGGAGCTAAAGCAGCTTGGGAGGCTAATCCCTATTTATCTCCTTGGTGAACAGACTTTTTAAAATGACACTGTTCGCATGCTTAAAGCTCCAAATTTGACTTTCCTTGACAGCAGCCATCTCAGGAATCCCAATGAGGTTTATTTTTGGCAGTCGAGCCTTTACAGAATAAGCGGTTTTCAGTGCACCAATGCAATTCTGCAGAGGAGTAAAACTGGGGACCTGAGGATTTCTGTACATCCTGACAATGTACCCTCAGCTTTACTCCCAGGTTAGACCCAGGGGGCAAAAGCTAATCAATTAAAATCTCTCCTTTCTTTCTCTCCCCCACACCTGCACCATCCCTAAGATTTTTTAGGAGACACGGTAGGTATTTGAAAACTGCAGGTGAGAACCTGCAGTTTACGCCGTCCACTCCCATAACAGGGTTTTATGGGAAGAAGCCTCTATCTGCTTCCCAGTGACCAGCCAGTCACAGGGACCAGCAGCCAGAAAGAGCGAGAAATACAAGCAGGGTAAATCACATGGCATTTTAAAATGGCTGCAAAGGAAAACTTCGCCAATTAAAAGTGAAGTTTTACAAATTCAGTTGCCAGAGGTAGACAGGTAACTTTTAAACATTACTTTTTAAAAAAAACCTGCAGCTGAAATTAACCTATACGCCTTGCACTAAAACCACCTATGTTGAATTTAAGCACAGAAAAAGTCTCCCCACGTAAAACCGGCAAAACATGTGGAGTTAAGCACATGTATAAGTGCTTGTGGAACCCAGAGCCAAACCAAAACAGCCCGAGGGTGAGAAGAGATGCACAGTGCTGTGCCAGCCGGGCCCAACACCTTCCCTTTCCCCCAAGACCTTCTGTAAACCACAGTGTGTTGGACCCTTTCATTTTTCTTGTCAACTACTCAAAGCCTGGTGCTCAAAGGCGGGCTCTTAGGCACAGATTTATCTCATCTCACCAAGATACTGAACAACCCGGCCCCAGTCTAACACTAAGGTTTTTTCTACACTGAATAGAAATGACAGGTACCTATAAGGCTACAATACTTTAAAGATCCAATAAAGCATAATCCATACTTTAAAGGACCAAAATATACGTCCTCGTTTGCTCACTGGCTTTGATCTGGTGATTTAATATATGCAGATAAAACTGAAATAGATGCCAGTTTTAAAGGCCTGGTCTCCAAATACTGGCATTACATTTTGAGTGAGGGGAAAAAGCAGAATCCACCAACAGTGAGGGCGCATCCCACCCTGCCACATGCTCACCCCACCCTTTGGAGCACCATCTCGTTCATGGTTTCAGAAGGAGGACAGGGTCTAACTGAGGTCAGGTCTAACTGAGCTCTCTACACTGCTATAGTGGTCCATATGGTCATATGGTCCACACATTTAAATATTCCTGTATTGAAAGGCTTAGATCTCCCAAGAGAAGGACTTGATAAATAAACCCATCTTTTCAAATGGGATGGATGGAAGGGCAGGGCTAATGGGACAGGACACTCCGGAGCCCAGAGATGGTGGCAGTGGTGACAGGGACACAAACTCTCTGGTCAGAGTCAGACCTCAGCCCTGGCACACTGTTCTGCAGGTGTCTGAAGGCAGGAATCCCACTGCCACAAACCACCTACCACTTTTTGGATATTTTAAAGTAAGATGGGAATGGGATCTTACGTATTTACAGCATGTTTTGCTTTGCCTTACCATCCCAAGCCCTCTTCCTCATAAGTTTTGTTTTTCCCTTTTTTCCCCCATATAGGTTTTGTAATCCTACCATTCAAGGTTGCATTTTTCTCTTTTCCTTTTCATGCCATCGAGGTGTACGGTGCCTCTGTTAGATCTTGTTCATTAATGTATCGAGGCATCTTATTTTGTATTACTTGCATATCTTGATGTTATCTAAAGCTTTTTATATAGTAAGAGAGAAATTACAAGGTTTATAATTTCCCTCATACATGTAACAAAAATGATAAAGCGTGAAATTGCAGAGCTGTGACTGATTTTCTCTAAAAGTTCAACAACTTCCAGCAGGCTACAGCAGAGATGCGGTTGGTTTTGGTCTGTGCTCTCTGCGTGTACGTGTATATAACAATAAGCTTCTATGTGTATCTCATACATGCCAAATACATCACACTTGGATGAAAACCAACATTAAAACACCAGGTAAAATCTCATCTGAGAGGATGCAGCACGTCTGCAGTCGATCTGGAATTACACCGGAATTTTGTAGACCACCAGACAGCTCTTTAATAGGTCCTGTTTGCAAAAGCTGCTGGAAGAAGGGATTCAGTTTACCAGCACCTGCAGAACTGAGGAATAAACACTCAGCAAGAAACTTGTGATTCTTTGTGCACCTGCCTAGGGCAGAAGTACCACAGCACTAGCTTGACTCCTGGGCTTTCAGACACATCTTGCTTTTGAGCAGGCTACAGCTACAGCAGCTCTAAATTGCTGGCTGGGCCTCCCTGGACAGTAGGAGTAACCTGGCTCCTGGCAGCATCCGAGCCCTGGAATTCACGGGAAACAGGGAAAGCTCAGCACCTCTCAGGAACTGATGAGATCAGGCCAAAGTCACTGAAAGAACAACAGCAACTTAGGTACCAGACAGAGAAGGCAATGCATAATCAGCCTCTCAAAATGTGTAATTAATGACGACGGAGCCGTACCCCTCCTGATGTCCTACTGAAGACCAAGTGAAATTAAATCTTTCTAATTAGTAATCATTCATCCAATATCTTCTGCACTGCTGGCGTCAGACAATTACAAATGCTTTGGTGGTGCCAGGATCCCCATCCCAGATGTCCAGGACACCCTGAGGTCAAACCCTGTGTCCGTGGCAAGGTCACAGCAGCCCAGCGCCGCCTGCTCCTGGGCTCGTCAGCTGCGCTAACGAGGCCGTGCAGCTTGCCACCAACTCACGGCTGCCAAAGTCAGCTGCGGAGTCAAAAGAAACGTTCCCACTGTGGGATTTGTCCATGAAGCCAGATTCCTCCCCTAAGCCAGGATTTCAGAGAACACAATGTCCCTATCGTATTGCCCTGCAATATCATGTGGCTGCAAGCCCTGCTCTCTCCCCACCCCCTTTTCAACCACCCTAAGTGTCCAGGTCTCTGAGTTTGAGTGTCTCTACCTTTCATCTCTACAGCATACTAGAAAAGGGCAAGCCTTTAAAAGAATTTTTTTTAAAAAGTGTTAATATAAAGTATTTGTACCACACTGCCTATTGTTTAACCAGCCAGATTACGCAGTAACGAAGGTAACTTGGTCTTCAGGCAGGTTTGAACACTGGACAGCACGAGTGTTATTTTGCAAGAGCTTTTCAGTGCCACATCAGTTCCCATCACACACAAAACCCCACATCTCCGCTCACTTGGCTGATTTTCACCCGCAGAGAGCGTGGGTCCGGAGCAGGCCGGGGCTGCGGATGCCAGAGGGTACCCATGGAAGGGTCTGGCATCTGCTCCACGCAGTGCCAGCCCAGGTCCAGGATGCTCAGACAAGCCCATTTTCATCCTGCATCCTGTTACACCTTTGTGGCATTCACTTTCCCAGCCAAGGAGCCACGTGGGGCTGGCACCCGAAACGCAGGCACCATTCAAGTTCCACTGTGTTCCAAATCCATCCCTATTTAAACGTTACGCACGTATAAATATCCGCAGAAAGTTTCGAGCGCATCCTCTAGTATGGCAATATCTTTCAAAAAGCTGTGAATTCCCCTAAATCATTTTTACTGCCCTGGTTTTGAAGGAAGTGTAAATATTGTAGGCAAGAAATACGGCCGGCGTTCCAAGGGCACGTCCTGCAGGCAGCGCTGCGCCGGCCTGGCCACTGTGACCTCGGGGCCACTTGCCCTTCTGGAAGGCTCTTCACCCATCAGCTTGTTTCAGTGGATATAATAAGGGAACTTAAATCACACAACGACCAATTTTTCTCCTTTATTTTAGAGCAAATCTGGAAGACACGTGAGCTCAGGAAAGCTACGAGAAAGTCTGAGAATGGCAAGGAGATCAATTAGAGAGCCTGATGGAACCCCAAATTTCCCTTACGCCAGCCATGCATATGGACTGTAAGTCTATAAATTTCCTTAAAAAAATTACCATTGAGAAACTCAGGCATTGGTTTTTTATGTTATTGCATTGCCTAAGAGCCTCAATGATGAACTCAGATTCTAGATATCTAAAAGAAAAAGACAGTCCCTGTCACAGAGCTGCATATTATGTGTACGAAGACATTCATTGCCCAACTGAACCCAGGCTAATGCATTGCATTTACTTCCTAAAAGCGTTCACAGGAGAAATGAAGGAGCAAACAAAATAAACCCTAATGTTACTTGTGAATTAAATATACGCAGGCCTTTACTACTCGGTATTTTCCACCTTTGATGCTCCTAAAAAGCAAGCCAGAGAGCCTGAAGTTTCTTTACTGGTAATGATGAGTGAAGGCTGGATTCTTAACTCCGTGATCCTTTAGAAATTGCCTGTGTCTGTTATATACCAAGAGTCAGCACCTCCCTCTGTCAAACTGTCACACCTCTTGTTCAGGTTTCTCCTATGGTAATCTCCTCCCTGCTCAACTCCAGATAACACAATGCATTTCCCCTTCTACTTTCTGAGCTTATTTGCAGACGTAGCCATCCATAAGAAGCTTTAAATATGTATTACACTACAGTAAAAACCCCTGTGGCCCACCAAGTAGTGGGCTGGAAAACCAGTTTAGATTCGCAAAGAAGCTGGTATTAAAATCCTCGAGGACTTAGCAGTTCAGCCTGTCATGCATTTTAAGACCTGTGAATAATAGAGGAGCCCTGGTAATTTTACTAAAAAATGAAATTCCATCATTTCTGCAGAATAAACAAAAACAAAAGAATGCATTAGCTATGCAATACTTCTCAGCACCACAGTTTGAATGCGTCATTAAAGACAGATTTTACCCATGAAAAATATTTTTAAAAAGTAATAAATAGAAAAAACTTTACATATACTTTTCATTTCCTTCCTACATCCTCTCTGTGGGAGGTAGACGCAGATTAAGTTGGTATAGCCAATTCCGCCAGCTCCGGGAAGCTGGAGTCCTATTTCTTACAGCTCACATACTGTAAATTGTGCTCTAAACTAGACCCTACCTGCAAGTGTAAAATTCGGGAGTATAAATCTATGATGTTTCACAGATTTTAGAAATGAAAATAAGTAAAGAAGAGCTAGAATGTAATCTCACTGTCAGTATATCAAGTTCACGTTCACGTTTCCAGGTCCTAAGGCAAACAGTAAGAACAATCCCCTTATTTTTCTCTCTTGAAAGAGCTGTTTTATTACCAAATTCAGCTGGATCCTGCTATGCTTAAATCTGAGTAAAATATGGCTTTATTAGTTAAATGAGGAACTGGTTTTGAGGAAGGAACACAGCACTATGTAAGTTAATGTGCAAATCCATGTGGATAACATCTTTGCCGGCCTACGCTCTTGACAAAGCGGTGTTGCCTTGTCCCTCTTCCAGTTACAGGAAATATCACCATCGATATGAGGAAGGAACAAACCACGGCTGGGTATCCCGACTGCCAGCGTGGTGATGCTCTAAGGAAGACAAAACAAACCCTGACATCCAAATTAAACCTCAAGGATGGGGAAAAAAACCCAAGGTACCCGCAAACATCAACATGCTGAAGCATGATATTTAGACAGGAGAAATACAGAGCAACAGCTACAGTCAAAAAGGTGCAGCCAAGTCTCCTTCCAGCCTCCTCCCATGACAGAGCACCAAAGGCTTCTTATTGCTTTTGACTATATCTCAAAAAAATTCCATAAAGTAATGGGATTGAGTCTCCTCTCTGGTGCACTGCTTTAAATTATTAGCGATTCCAACCAAAACGATGGCATTGCAGCGGTGTACAGGAGAAGACAGGTAGGTAGCACAGGCAAAATGTTAAACTGGGCACCGCATCCAAAACATACCACCATATCAATTCACGGAATGCACACGTGGCCAAGACTACGCAGGTCATTGCAGCCCAACAATGGCTCAGCCTTGAAAAGACCCAGCACGACAGAGGACAGCTGGAAAATATCCACCCACCACTGACTTCCCCGGCACCGCGCTCGGGATGGACCTGACCCAGCTGGTGCTGTGACGAGAGTTGTCAATTAAACCTTGTAGACAAGGCACCGAATCCTCAGAAACACACAACGCCAGCAAAGGATACCGCAAGGTTACCAATAAAAGACAAGTCCTGAGGGTAATATTCAAGAGCAGTTCCTCAGTTGGTAGCTGCTTCCTGCTGCAGAATGTCACTCACAGAGAAAGTCACGATGCCTTGATAGGCTTCACAATTCCCCATCAGTTCTCCAGCTGCTTGGCTAATCAGATATTATTACCTCCTTTGTGTTTTCTTTCCCAACCCTCTCTCTCTCTCTTTCTCTGGCAAGGTTGCTGTAAAAGGACTCAGTAATGATTCCTATCTAAATATTTCACTTGCAATACAAAGGTCTGTATTTTGCATACCGTGGAACTTTTGTTGCTTTGTCTTTTGACAAAAAGCTCCCCAGGCTTCTGGGAATAAATACTGATAATTGTACCCAGCCTCCATAGAGCGTGTTGTATGTTAAACCACACAAAGTGGGATTCAAATGCAGTAATCGTTGAGGATGCGACTTCAGCACGCCCAAGCCCTGAAGAAACAGGTCTGGGAACCTCCACTTCAGGCTTGAGGTTACACCAGAAGATCTTTCTGTGCCATGGGGACCCTCCGGCAGGAGCTGTGGACCCAGAGCTTTGTGCTGTGCTTCCCGGTCCTGTGAGGTCACCTCTGCATCGGACATCCCCCCTGGCTGCAAGCAGAGCAGTGAAAGGAACATGCCACACAGCTTTTTCAACATGCTTGGCATTGCCCTGCATCTTCTACAGACATTAGAAGACATACTGTCATCGAATTCCTTGAGACAAGATGCAGGTCAGTGCTAAAAGCTTTAGAAAATCTCACCTTTTGACTTAAAGTTCTGCTTTCCAAGTGTGCACAACACCAAGGCTTCAACTTTGCCTAAATTACAGGAGACCAAACTTCGTATTTCCAAAGCCAGGCAAATTGTTATGATTCATTTTTTCTCCCACTCCCCTAACAGGACGGACCTGGTACCTTTAAAGTCTTCTGCAGAGGAAGGATCCCCAGGGCTTTGAACCTCCTCTCCCGCATCTGAAGAGCACCTTCACCACCAAACAACCGCCCTTTGTTGAGGAGACATTCAACTCTGCCTAACACTTCAAATAGCCCCCGGAGCAGGGGCCTGACGGATCACTGCGGCTCGTTGTGCTGTGTGTGTGTAGACAAGGGAAGGGCGAGTGCCCCGCTGGGTCCACGCAGCTCGGCCCCGCGCCGCAGGGACACGCACAAAGGCAGCATTTTCTCAGCAGGAGGTGTCAGCCCGGGCACGCTGCCACGGCTCCCAGCTCCTGCAGGTAACTGGATGCAGTGTAGACAAGCCTAATGTGGTTTCATATGGAAATGAGTGGTAAATTATTAATATTAATAACATCTATAAACAACTGGTGACAACTTCAAGTGGCTTATTGTGTAGTACGTACAAGGCATCTGTTCATTATCATTTACAAGGCGCTCCTGATACACACGACGATTTACCCAAGTGTCTGCGCAGACACATTCCGCTGGGAATTTCAGCGTTAAACACCAAGGTGCTAACAACATCCGAGGGGGCCCTGCTGACGAAACCACTCTGTACCTACACAAGTGGGGGTCCCCGCTGCTCGTGCCCATCACCCATCAACGGCGCTTCTCATGACGAGCTTCTCGTCGGCGCGGCTCATTTCCACGTGGATCTTGCCGCTCTACAAGGTCGCAGCGGTTGCATCAGTGGGAATTCATCTAACTGGGAGAGGGCCGGATTCTCACTGGAAGCCAGACACCCAAAGGCTATTGCACATCTCCCCGATGGAAAGTTCTCCCAAAGGAAAGTTCCCCCAGTGCAGGCACTAACCCAGGAGACCAGGTTGGGAGAGGGGAAAGGCGAGTGGAGGTGTGAGTACTGCCTTCCGAAACGCACCGCGGTAAGTTTATCATGTCAAAGATGGAGTAAGCCGTGATGTTACAATTTTTCTGTCAAGGACAGTGATAAAAAACTATCCTCACTCCGAGCTCTGGGATTTACAGCATAGGTTTCCAACCTCCAGAGGCTAATTATTTCAAGTCATCCCGCAGTGCACCCTGGGCAATGCTTTATGAAGTTAGCTTCATGTGGTTGAACACCCGTTACTTCATTGGCCTCTCGCTGTCATGATGCAAAGACGGACTAGTACTTCATGTAGCAATTTTTAAATAGAAGTGGATGATTTTTCAAGTAATTATTAGCAAAAACGTCAAACAGAAAGGCAGAGGCTGGCTATCCTACTGAGAGGAACCACTGAGGCAGAAAATATGTGCCAGAGTATATAGTGGGAGCTGCACTGAGCTTGCTGTCAGACGATGCGTTTTATCAAACTGGAAACACAATACCAGGCTGCTTATAATACCCTCCTTTAATGAGGTGGCCTGAGCCGCCATGCTCTGCTGTATTCAAATAAACACAGTAGCTTTTCAGCACCTGATTTTAATCTCATTTCCTGATCTGAGAAGGGCCGGGGAAACCCAACACTTTCAAAAAAATTGTTTTTTAATTGTTGTTGGCAACCTCATCTACTACCTTCAAAGGACAAGTTAATGGTATCTAAACAGATAACAGCGATACCACAGCGAGCGAGGGAGCTGCTCCTGTCTCTCTTTCACAAAGACCAATTCTCAAATTACCAGATGTTTTCTTCGTCTTTTGGAAAAGAAAAAAAAAAATAAATAAAGTCATGAGACCTTCATTGAAGGAAGGCTGCTGAAATCCAAAGCTCAGCCCGCAGATCAGTGCCACGGCAGGAGAACAGCTTTGAAGTGGAGCATTGCAAAGGCCATCTACAGCGTAGAGGCTCCCTCCCCTTCCTCGGAGCAGATGCTCCCAGGAGCTATGAGCAATACCCACACTGGACATTACTTCATTGAATTGCACCCAGACAAGAAGAATGATCTTCTGAGGTTAAAGCACCAGTATACAGCTATGGAACAATCTTCTGCAGATTTCTGCCATGTTACTAAACCTGCCCGAGATGCCACACTACTATGTGTAAATGGAGAAAACAGTTAATCCTTCCCTTCCCTCTGCTGCCTCATTTTCTTGGTCAAGTTTGCAGGCATTTTTGGACACAGACCAATCCTTTTTGTGTGTTTAATAATGATACCTGAAGACTATCTGTACAATCACACTGCACATAAATGACTAATAATGGCACTGCTCTTATCAGATGGCCACCACACCTTGGTCACATCTCACCTTTCTGTAATTAGCTTCTGTATTGGGCTGCGTATAAAACCTAACATAGAAACCTCTCTAGTCTGGGGAAGTTAAGGCATAGGTCAAACCACATGACGAAACCCAACCCAAGTAGATTTAGGAATAAAGATACAATAATTTGATTTTAGAAAAGGCTGCATGAAACAGGGGGGAAAACCCCTCAGCCCCACGTAGAATTGCAATAAAACTTATACCACAGCTGTGCCACCTCTGGGGTTTCAGAGTCCACCTGCATCTCAGTGGGGTCAGACTGGGCATTCCAAATACCCGCGTATCTGCAGAAATATCTGAGCTACAAGAAATGCACCGTACAGCTGCTCAGCTCATTAACAGTGTCCCCTTTGAAGCTACATCCAATTTTAGCAACTGAAATGTTATGGGTGGTTTAGGCTTGTAAACAGAAAGCAAAGCCAGGCCTTTAATGACTGCCCAGCTCATAACACAGTTCCTCACTGCCATGGAAGCCCACTCAGCAAGCTGGAATATACGGCATTGCTTAACTTACTGCTAAGCTGCTGTATTTAAAGTGTCAGAAAAGCTGTGGGGACACACTTATTTTTCTAAAGAGCAGGTGATTTTGATTCAACAGAAGTCTGCTCCCACTTGACCTGAGCGAGACCAAAGTCACTCCAACTGAAACACAAGTGTCCGTAAAGACAGAACCGTTTTAATGACTTGTTTTCAATTTACACCTTACATTAGGCCTAAATGAAGCCTTCAGAGGTTTCTATTGTTGATTTTCTCACTATATTCACAGCTAATTTTTAAAACACAGATTTGCAAGGGATTGTCCCTCCACAGGGAGAGCGTGCAGGTACCTCCAGAGCTCCTGGACATTGATACCTCAGAGGAAAAGCAGCTGCCAGCCCAAACATTTCTGAGCATTTGCCTTATGATCAATTACAAGTTCCCTCCTCACAAAATGATGGGTTGTGCTGGGTTAGCAATGTCCTTCTGGGCAGGAGACATAACTCTTTTCAAGATGGCTTGACCCAACTGGTGGAGATTTTGGAAAACAATAGCTGGTGTCTCTCCCTCATCTGGACCAGGCATGGTGCACACGCAGAGAGGTGAAACCTGTCCTGGCCTTTCAGCTGACATCTTCCCTCAGGGCAAAACGTTGAGAGAGATGCCACAAAAATGCATGACTTGGGTAGGAGTTGCCAACTTGGGGCATGTATGAGCACGTGGGATGGGGCTGGGGACCCCGCTCCTGTCTCTCGGAGCCAGCACCTCCTGCCTCCCAGGGCTCCCTGCTGGTGGGACTACGCTCTGGTTTGGGAAAGAAAACCCACCAGAGCCCAAAAAGCAGTAAGAATTGGGTAAAGCAGTCAAGCAAAAGCTACTGGTAACTTATGATTAAGCATAAATTTTTCAAAAGCCCATAAACAATTCAAACATCCAACATTTTACAGAAGCCAGTGGGAACAGGTACTTGTGTTAGTCACAGTGTGTTGCTGGAAAAGTTACTGCAAATCAACTCGGCATTGTTTTTTTTGGGAATCAGGTTGATTTCAACACAGATCCCAAGTTTTATACTAGGGATATACGCGAGTTTTGGGGGTGAGGGGGAGCTAAAAACACAGGTTTCCTTCTCAATCGTGATGGTTCATTACAAAAAAAGCAAACACCAGACAAGCCTCTGGTCCTTCACGTCATTACACTTCTGAAATAAAAGTGACAACAAATGACCGTGCTTAATGCTAGCAAACCAGTTCCCCAAGCAGCAGAGGGGCCCCGGCTCTTGTAACTTCCATCCATTTGAAGTTTGTCATTTAGCAAAGCCTCTTTTTCTTCCCTGCACTTCCAGCTGTTTATATGACACAAAACACTTTCTGGATGCAAGTCCCAGACCTCTCACATCTCACGTATCGAAGAATTAACCTGGGGAGGAAACTGTCAGACAAGTCTGACTCAGATTCCACCCTCATTTCAGCAACACACAGAATGAGCTAACACCTTTCTGCAGGGTGGCAAATTAATCTTTTATAACTGGAATGATCCCTTGTAATCTGCATCTGAGACCTTCGCCACCGACCGCAACTCCGTTGTATTTGCATTGTGGAAAAGCACAACAGGAGGAGGATGGGCTCTGGGAGCATCC
>JAHREE010148842.1:0-11864 GCA_033628505.1 Tringa tobata | reverse complement strand
CACAGAATCTTCATGGTTGTGAGGGACCTTTGAGATCATTGAGTCCAGCCAGGAACACACGAAAAAAACCCCAACCCCAAAATCTCAGGCACCAGAGCATGTCCTGAAGTGCCCCATCTACACATTTCTAAATACCTCCAGAGATGGTAACTCCACCACATCCCTGGACAGGCTGTTCCAGTGCCTGACCACCCTCTCAGGAAGTAAAATTAGGAAGTAATTCTTTGTAATATCTAAACTAAACCTCCCCTGCCCCAACTTCAGACCATTTCCTCTGTTCCTGTCATTATTCTCTTAGGAGAAGAGGCCAACCCCCACCTCTCTACACCCTCCTTTCAGGGGGTTGTAGAGGGCAATGAGGTTTCCCCTCAGCCTCCTCTTCTCCAAACTAAACATGCCCAGTTCCCTCAGCCTCTCCTTGTAGGACTTGTTCTCCAGACCCCTCACCAGCTTGGTGGTTCTCCTCTGGACACGCTCCAGCAGCTCAATGTCCTTCTTCTGGTGAGGACCCATTGAAGTTTTTAAGCATTGAAATGCTGCTACTCTGCCTCACAAACCTGTGTAGTGAGGCCATTATCGAAGATTATAAAACACGTGTGCCTGTGAGTTTATAGATACATCATTTCTAATCCTTTTTTAGACTGGGATCTTAGCAGAGATGGAATCTGGACGCTTACAAACGGCTTCATTAGGGATGAAATTCACTGCCATGCAGAAGCACGGACTTTGAACCCGGGCTCTTGCCAAACTGTTCATCTGGCTCAGCTCACCTTGTGGGAGGGCAAGTCCAGGCTGCCTGCAGTACAAGGCCTCAACAGATGGAGAGATGAACTCTTCATCCTCTGACTAGCATAAAATATTTACTTGTTATGCTCTACTGACACTCCTGGCCCTGATAGGAGTATTCTCATATTAACACAACAAATAATTTTCAGTCGTTTGATTGTCATCACTTATATTGACAGTGGCTCTGGAATTTTCACTTATCTAGTTTTCAAGCTCCTTTAATTGTCAGCTTTATTTCTCAACAGCCTGCCATTTGATAAGCACTGTAAGATATATAAGCTTTACCTGACAATCCAGAGACCTAAAACGATAGGATCTTCACTGCTGTGTTTTATTTCTGGAAGAGGAGTTAAACTTCTTTCCATGAATTAGAGTTGTCAGAGCTACATACAGTAGGGACCACTAAAATTTTATGGCCTTGAAATTAAGTGTCACTCAGCAGTTTTTGCTAATCTTAACAACCATTCACAGCCAGGTCATAAAACACGATATGCTCAGAAAAAACTATGAATAAGTATGCCAACTCAAGGAACAAATTTTGGGTAAATCTTAGCACCTGATCTGAGAACTTTCCATACTGAGTGTGTGGCTCATTGTCAGTGGGTTCATGGAAGCTTGCAGAACTAATCCCAGCATAGAGAAATTGTTCCTGTCAACACTTAATTGCCTGTAAATCCACCGATCCTGACAAAGGGGACGGTATGTCTGGCTGTATTGAAACATAACAATTGGTAGATGTAGAGGGAAAACACTGCTTATCTTGCATCTAAATGCATCTAAAGCAAAAGGATGGTCAAACTCAGAGCTGTATCAATTACCCAAGTCTTTTGCCTGAAGCAACAACAACTTCAATTGTATTCCTCTTCTGGTATGCCTTAATCAAAGAAATTAAAAAAAAAAACAACCTCATCCAAATCCAGATCCAAACATTGAACAAATTGTCTAATTACTTCATAAAACAACCTCTGATCAGCTACCATTTTAAAAAGCATGAAATGCTGGACAAATTGCAGAAATTATTTTGAAAAGTGCACAACCAGACCACAAAACTTGTGACTCTCTTGGGGCTAATAGCACATGCTCCCTGAGCAGCACTTAAGCAGTTTTTTAAGATAAAAAAAAGAGGAGCTGACAAAAAAACACATTCTTCATGCAGTGTTCTCTGATTTTATCCATTGTTCCAAGTGACTTAAATTGTAAACAGGATTTTAAATAGTGGAAGGGTACTCTGACCATAGCTTCATAGTTGTTTTTTTTCTTACAGCCAACTCCGGTATGGTTTAATGCACTGCTGCTTTGTAAAAGAGCTTCTGAATTAGTGTCTAAAGCCTAAGGGTAGCTGTGTTCTACTACTTCAAAAATAATTTCTAAGGAATAGTGTGGCTCTGCTGTGGACTGTTGTACTGTAGTGAGAATCGCTAGGTTTCTCACACTTAAGTTTCTATCACCCAGGAAAATGAGTAACACAAAAAGTCCAGCTAAAGTAATAGACTGCGGTAATGCTGTCCTTATAGATTAGATTTAGCCTCTCATTGGCAACACTCTCACTGGACCTAAGACAGAATACAGGTTTTCAGAATTGTATCTCCCTTTATTTTAAGAATAAAACAACATTGTTTTGGTCTTTTGCTTTTTAGTGCTTCTATTATAGAGATACTTTGCATAGAATCATAGAATGGTTAGAGTTGGAAGGGACTTTAAAGTTCATCGAGTCCCATCCCATTGCCCTGGGCAGGGACACCTCCCACCACACCAGGTTGCTCCAAGCCCCATCCAGCCTGGCCTTGAACCCCTCCAGGGATGGGGCAGCCACAGCTTCTCAGGGCAACTTGGGCCAGGCTCTTACCACCCTCACAGCAAAGAAGTTCTTCCCCACATCTCATCTCAATCTCCCCTCTTTCAGTGTCAAACCCTTCCCCCTCATCCTATCACTCCCCTCCCTGATCCTGAGTCCCTCCCCATCTCTCCTGGAGCCCCTTTAGGGACTGGAAGGGGNCCCCCTGCCCTGGGCAGGGACACCTCCCATCAGACCAGGTTGCTCCAAACCCCATCCAGCCTGGCCTTGAACCCCTCCAGGGATGGAACTCGTCAAGAGTCCCTCCCCATCTCTCCTGGAGCCCCTTTAGGGACTGGAAGGGGCTCTAAGGTTTCCCCAGATCCTTCTCTTAGTGAACAATGTTGACAGATTGTTAGAGCTTGATGTACTTTAAAGTCATTTCCAGGGCAACCCCGTCACTCTGCCTGTCTTAGTAAGAAACTTCCTCTTATTGCCCACGTGGACGATAAAAAATGAGTGTTCTGATTACCAGAGCACAGGGGCTTAGCCAGCTGGTGGCTTGTGGCCTATCCACTGTAAGCCCACAAGCTTCTGTTCTTGGAAAATGTAGTGGGACGTGTATAATACGTGTCTCTGAAATAGCTTACCTTCAGCTTCTGAGGGACGCTTCCCTTTACACTCTTAACTCACTTTATTTTCAAAGGGAATTAATCTCTGGCCATCTCTGGTGACAACAGGCAAAGTGATGAGTCGTAGACCTCGTGTAAAAGTGCTTCAGTTGCTCTCTGTTCTCGTCTTAGAGCCCACAGAGAGCAATTTTTTTAGATAGCTAATCACATGAGATTTTCCAATGGAGATGAAATGTACTTCAAACCACATAAAAGCAGATTAAGGTTCTGTTGTGTCATAACGGAGTTGCACATGACAAAAGTCACTTTATCATGTCCACCGTCAAACAGTCATCTAACAGACTGTCAAGTTGCATCTGTTTGAGTGGTCTAATCCAGAGGTTACAAAAGCACAGTGGCCCACCAAGGTTTATAAACCCTTGGCCAGCTACCCAGAGATGGAAAAAGCCTGGAGAGTGGTCGTTCCAGCTTCAGCAATACAAATGAGCTTTCAGAAATTAAATGCATGTAAGAAATATTTAGGAGGTGTATAGATCTGCAGAAAGGTCTCCTGTCCTGATGGACACGGAGGAAACTATAACCAGATGCAATTAACTTCTGTGCTTTATTCTGAAGCTAAATCCAGCCCCCGGCAGCTGCTGGTTTTCATCCATGAATTTGCAAATCTGTAAAAACAGATTTCTCATTCTAGAAATTAAGAAATTTCTAGAAAAAAGCCCTTACCTCGAGGAGAAGTTTGGGCTGTCCTGGGAACGTGAAAATTCTGAAACATCTCTTTCAAATGAAGTTTCAGTGTTTTGCAATGAGAGGGTTTTTGGGATCATCTCACATTTGAAGCACTAAATAATGTGCATGTGTGACTGACCTTTTTTTTTTTTTAATCTTTCAAGATAAATACATTTTGCCAACAGAACAGGACTGATATGTAGGATAATTGAGATAGAATGCCTTTTATGACCAAAAGTAACCGGCAAATATAGGAAAAAACTCACACCCTGAAAGTTCTGCAAAAAACTGTTTTCTAATACTTTTTCCTCTGTTGTAATTTTTCCCGTATGAAGAACTGTCTCTTCAAGCAAAATTGTGAATGACTCACCACAAAATGGTGAAATGTTAAATATTAGCCTCATCAAATCTGCATTTTATTGACATTTTAGATTTATATCCATATATTAACAATTTTGGTTTGTAGCCATTGCTGATTGAGTAGGAATTTATGCCAGTGCCCTGACCATGGTTTAGTATGGATGGGATGGAAGGTTACATGACTCTGAGTAAGAATCAGACTTCCAAAGAAGTTGTAAATTGTGACCTTTCCCTTGGCTGAGAAAATACCTTTTAGCAAATTATGTATTTAAAACTGATCTGTTATACTGAAATTCAGCACAGTTTAGACAAAATATTTTGGCATAATTATAGTCAACATTTCTACTGAAAAACTGGTTTCCCTGGCATTCCAACCTGTTTTTTCTCATTGTGGAAGAACACCTTTACTTCTTCTTCACTGTCTTTTTATTTTTTTAGTTTCTATTTTTTGCCCTGTGCAAAACATTTTTTTTTTCCATTTTCCGTAGTTGCTTTCTTGTTGCTGGGAGCCATGACTCTTTTAAAGAAACACATAAGCTGTTTCTTGTGGCTGGTGGTGGCCTTTTGTTTTACAGTTGTGTGTATTTTTAAACACAATATGATAGGTGTATTATTCTACAGTATGTTTGTTTCCACCTTTTCTAGAGATGTGCTGTGAGCTCAGAAATCCCTACAATTAACATGAAGATTTCTTTGTTTTAATAGGGACATAAGCAACTTCATAATATGTGAAAAGATATTTTTATTCCTCATCCTATTCTATGCACTTCAGGGTATTAAAAAAAAAAGAGTATATAAAATATATTTCTTTTTCTTGGGCCTTCCTTCCTTCCTTCCTTCCTTCCTTCCTTCCTTCCTTCCTTCCTTCCTTCCATGACCTTTACACAGAAAACTGTGTTAATTACATTTGCTGCCAATGTGTAGTTGGGAAATCTTGTCTGTTCTGAGAAGCCTGTGGTTTTATTCAAGAAACATCAAATGACTTTGAAGAACAAAGCAAAGAAACTGGGCTGAAATGTAATAGCATTAATTGTCACTTTACATGATTATGAAGAAGGAGCCTCTGTTTTGTAGCACAAGGCATCATTAATTGAAAATTACAAGGCACAGCCCCGTGTTTGGCTTTTGAGAGAAGGGAGAGGATCTGAGAGCCAGCGGGGAAGACAGGGCAGGAGGGGGACACAGTGTGGTGGGACACTGCTGGTGGCAAGGGCAACCAGCTGGGAGTACTGTAGACAGGTTTCTTCTCAAGACCAGGGTGATCACCATGAGCACAGAGGAGTTAATGTTTCCTTTGTGGCAACTCCACTTTTTAGCACAGCATCTTCAGGGGCAGAGATAAGACCTGGTGGATACACCCCATAGAAAGCGTACAGGCTGGATGGAGAATGGCTGGAGAGCAGACCTGAGGAGAAGGACTTGGGAGTATTCATGGATGAGAAGCAAGACATGAGTTGGCAACGTGCGCTGGCAAACCAGAAAGCCAACCCCATCCTGGGCTGCATCCTCAGCTTGGCAAGCAGGGCGAGGGGGGGGATTCTGCCCCTCGGCTCCACTCTGGAGAGCCTACCTGGAATATCGTGTCTCTAGAGTCCTCAGCACAGGAAGGACATGGACCTGTTGGAGCAGGGCCAGAGGAGGCCACAGAGATGCTCAGAGGGCTGGAGCCCTCTGCTGTGAGGACAGGCTGAGAGAGTTGGGGGGTTCAGCCTGGAGAAGAGAAGGATCTGGGGAGACCTTATAACGTCCTTCCAGTACCTGAAGGTGCTCCAGGAGAGATGGGGAGGGACTCAGGATCAGGGAGGGGAGCCATAGGATGAGGGGGAAGAGTCTGACACTGAAAGAGGGAAGATTGAGGTGAGATGTGGGGAAGAACTACTTTGCTGTGAGGGTGGTGAGAGCCTGGCCCAGGTTGCCCAGAGAAGCTGTGGCTGCCCCATCCCTGGAGGGGTTCAAGGCCAGGCTGGAGGGGGTTTTGAGCAACCTGGTCTGGTGGAAGGTGTCCCTGCCCAGGGCAATGGGATGGGACTCGATGAACTTTAAAGTCCCTTCCAACTCTAACCATGCTATGATTCTATGCAAAGTATCTCTATAATAGAAGCACTAAAAAGCAAAAGACCAAAACAATGTTGTTTTATTCTTAAAATAAAGGGAGATACAATTCTGAAAACCTGTATTCTGTCTTAGGTCCAGTGAGAGTGTTGCCAATGAGAGGCTAAATGTAATCTATAAGGACAGCATTACCGCAGTTTATTACTTTAGCTGGACTTTTTGAGTTACTCATTTTCCTGGGTGATAGAAACTTAAGTGTGAGAAACCTAGCGATTCTCACTACAGTACAACAGTCCACAGTAGAGCCACACTATTCCTTAGAAATTATTTTTGAAGTAGTAGAACACAGCTACCCTTAGCCTTTAGACACTAATTCAGAAGCTCTTTTACAAAGCAGCAGTGCATTAAACCATACCAGAGTTGGCTGTAAGAAAAAAACCAACTATGAAGCTATGGTCAGAGTACCCTTCCACTATTTAAAATCCTGTTTACAATTTAAGTCACTTGGAACAATGGATAAAATCAGAGAACACTGCATGAAGAATGTGTTTTTTTGTCAGCTCCTCTTTTTTTATCTTAAAAAACTGCTTAAGTGCTGCTCAGGGAGCACGTGCTATTAGCCCCAAGAGAGTCACCAGTTTTGTGGTCTAGTTGTGCACTTTTCAAAATAATTTCTGCAATTTGTCCAGCATTTCATGCTTTTTAAAATGGTAGCTGATCAGAGGTTGTTTTATGAAGTAATTAGACAATTTGTTCAATGTTTGGATCTGGATTTGGATGAGGTTGTTTTTTTTTTTAATTTCTTTGATTAAGGCATACCAGAAGAGGAATACAATTGAAGTTGTTGTTGCTTCAGGCAAAAGACTTGGGTAATTGATACAGCTCTGAGTTTGACCATCCTTTTGCTTTAGATGCATTTAGATGCAAGATAAGCAGTGTTTTCCCTCTACATCTACCAATTGTTATGTTTCAATACAGCCAGACATACCGTCCCCTTTGTCAGGATCGGTGGATTTACAGGCAATTAAGTGTTGACAGGAACAATTTCTCTATGCTGGGATTAGTTCTGCAAGCTTCCATGAACCCACTGACAATGAGCCACACACTCAGTATGGAAAGTTCTCAGATCAGGTGCTAAGATTTACCCAAAATTTGTTCCTTGAGTTGGCATACTTATTCATAGTTTTTTCTGAGCATATCGTGTTTTATGACCTGGCTGTGAATGGTTGTTAAGATTAGCAAAAACTGCTGAGTGACACTTAATTTCAAGGCCATAAAATTTTAGTGGTCCCTACTGTATGTAGCTCTGACAACTCTAATTCATGGAAAGAAGTTTAACTCCTCTTCCAGAAATAAAACACAGCAGTGAAGATCCTATCGTTTTAGGTCTCTGGATTGTCAGGTAAAGCTTATATATCTTACAGTGCTTATCAAATGGCAGGCTGTTGAGAAATAAAGCTGACAATTAAAGGAGCTTGAAAACTAGATAAGTGAAAATTCCAGAGCCACTGTCAATATAAGTGATGACAATCAAACGACTGAAAATTATTTGTTGTGTTAATATGAGAATACTCCTATCAGGGCCAGGAGTGTCAGTAGAGCATAACAAGTAAATATTTTATGCTAGTCAGAGGATGAAGAGTTCATCTCTCCATTTGTTGAGACCTTGTACTGCAGGCAGCCTGGAGCTTGCCCTCCCACAAGGTGAGCTGAGCCAGATGAACAGTTTGGCAAGAGCCCGGGTTCAAAGTCCATGCTTCTGCATGGCAGTGAACTTCACCCCTAATGAAGCCGTTTGTAAGCGTCCAGATTCCATCTCTGCTAAGATCCCAGTCTAAAAAAGGATTAGAAATGATGTATCTATAAACTCACAGGCACACACGTTTTATAATCTTCGATAATGGCCTCAGTACACAGGTTTGTGAGGCAGAGTAGCAGTATTTCAATGCTTAAAAACTTCAATGGGTCCTTACCACAAGAAGGACATTGAGCTGCTGGAGCGTGTCCAGAGGAGAACCACCAAGCTGGTGAGGGGTCTGGAGAACAAGTCCTACAAGGAGAGGCTGAGGGAACTGGGCATGTTTAGTTTGGAGAAGAGGAGGCTGAGAGGAGACCTCATTGCCCTCTACAACTCCCTGAAAGGAGGGTGTAGAGAGGTGGGGGTTGGCCTCTTCTCCCAAGAGAATAATGACAGGAACAGAGGAAATGGTCTGAAGTTGGGGCAGGGGAGGTTTAGTTTAGATATTACAAAGAATTACTTCCTAATTTTACTTCCTGAGAGGGTGGTCAGGCACTGGAACAGCCTGTCCAGGGATGTGGTGGAGTCACCATCTCTGGAGATATTTAGAAATGTGTAGATGGGGCACTTCAGGACATGCTCTAGTGCCTGAGATTTTGGGGTTGGGGTTTTTTTCGTGTGTGCCTGGTTGGACTCAATGATCTCAAAGGTCCCTCACAACCATGAAGATTCTGTGATTTCACAGAATCGCAGGATGGTTTCGGATGGAAGGGACCTTAAAGATCATCTAGTCCAACCCATTTGTGGCCAGTACAGCTGGCATTCTTTAACACTTGCCTGGGCAACCCTGCTGCCCATTCTTTAACATTTTTCCAAATTTGAACCAGCTATATCAGGTGTCTGCTCCAAGCAGGGTTCAATAAAGAAGGTTTAAATAGACTTCTCAGTGCTCGGGAAGAAAACATCTTCCACATCATAAAAAGAGAGATCAGTTTTTGAATTGAGAAATAATAGTTTACCTTTCTGAAAAAAAAAAAAAAAAGGGCCAGTTAGTGTTTGAACACTGAAACGTTGCTCTCGGCATGGGTTTTCCTTCATCTTATCCATCATAAATCTGGTGCTTCAGAGACCATAATTATTTGAGTTTGACAGCGTCCCCAGTTGCCCGGTCTTACCTTTGCTGCACCCTCTAGGAACTATGTTCCAAAGAAGTAAAAGCTAAAACTGTAAAAAGCATTCACTAATGCGAGGCACCTAATTTAACAGCATTGGGCCGCCTTCCCCCTGAATAGTTAGCGTTTCATAGGACCTCGTGTGTTCAAAGCGCACCTTCAAGTGATTTCAGCCACAGCTGGTTGCTCAAGGCTTGCACAGATCTCCTCCTGGATGGCTCACGCTGAGCACACAGAAATATAAAACTAACTCACAGTTAGCGGCCAGCTGTGAGGGAGCTGGGTTTTCACTCTTGGCTCTGCTTGAATTTGCTTTGCTTTTAAAAAGGACTAAACCGGAGCATCCTGCGCTACACAGACCCGCTTCCCCTTTTAAAGCACAGTTAATCTTTTAGGCTCACTACTAGTGGAATGAAGGACCGGGGCAGGCCGGAAAGTATTAGCGAGGTTTGGATTTGCTTTTCTATTTGTTTTAGAGGGATAAAGAGCTCGGTGCAAAAGCGAGGGGCTGGAATATGTCAGCAGGGTTTGGGCAGTGAGGTAAAGAAAAAAGGTTTGAAGAGGGAAGAGTGTGTGTGTGAAGTCCGGGTGAGCTGTGAATGAGGGCATCCGTTCCCCTCCCTGACGTCTCTCATGAACCTCCCATCTTCCCTTCCAGCTGGTCTGATCTTTGACCACCCTCTGTCCCCACAGACCCACTTACCTGCCCACCCTCCCCAGCTACCTCTGCAGCAGAAAGAACTGACCCCACAGCAGAGGGCCAGGACAGACCATCCTGCGGGGTGGGATAGGGGAAGAAATGGCAAATGCCAGTGGGGGAACGATCTCCCTTCTCCCAGAAAATCACAGCGCTGCCTTATCCTCTATCCTGCCCAGCGGCAGCAGGAAGCCTGGCTCTACCTGAGGCTCTGCGGGCGAGAGGTTGCTCAGCCACGAGCCCTGCTCTGGCAGAAAATATATTGGCAACAGAGACCCTTCATAGGGCCCTAATATAGCCTTTCCAAGGAATATTTAATTTCAGTTTTTCTGCCGTAGGAAACCCTGTGCTTTGCTCGTGCGCGGCGCTGATTTTGTTTCCGTACCCAAAAGATAAGGCAGAGGGGGAGGAGGAGTAGAAAAGATTGAAGCTGTGCAGAAAGCATTCTTTCAGGCACTTCCTCATTTCCAGCCACTTGGTTGTGCAGCTAAGCATATTTTTTTAAATATTTTGGATGCATAGACACCAAACACATCTAGCAAATACTAGGAATCTCAAAAAAACTTGAAAAATGTGATATCCTGAAGCCTGAAAAAATTAAACTGGCCATCAAAGTTCCCAATTCCTTTGTCAGGTTTTTGCTGTCCCTGTACATCTGCAATTATTATCTCCTTCTATAGAGTTCTCTGCTGTGTTGTTTATTATTAATTTCATATGCAGCAGAGCTTGGTAGCTTTGTGGATGCTGTGCATCCCACATTTGGGACCAGAAGATGCCATGGAGCTTAAGCTCGTTAAACCACCAATGACATGAATGAGAAGTGCACTCAAAGATGAGAGACAGAGGATGACCTCAATGAATACAAAAATAAAACATCTTTAAAAGAAGGTTTGCCTGTAAGAAACTACATCGTTAACTGGCTGTGTAACTTGAAATTGTCTATGGGGACATATGTATGCAGATATAAAAGAGAAGAATGCTTAACACATCTAGCCTTGAAACATCAGTAAAAGCTCAGGAAATGCTTGAACTGTATTTTTTTTTTGTTTATTCCCTCTGAGGAAATTCTTGATATTTTAAAAAAGTTGGTTTTTCAATAGAACAGAAACATTATGTATCATAAAAATTTTCCCTCCCCCACCATCCACCCATGACACATTGCGATAAAAAGTTTATGGGGAAAATGTTAGTTCAACAACCAACCTTCTTTTCTCTGTTCCACTTTCAGTGCATGATCCTACAGTCAAATTTACATGCCTTCATATTGCCTGTGGGGTTTTCTTATCCTTTTTAGCTCCCCTCTCCTTTCCTCTGAATAATTTAGAGTTGGTTGCCTAAACTTATAGGATATGATCACACATAAAGACTGAATAAAATGTCATTTTTAGATGCACAGTTCTACCAATTAGGATAAATTGTTCTTTTTCTCCTGTCAGGTTCCACTATATAGTTTTTCCCGTATTTCTTTTACAGGTTGAACAAACTGATTTCACTAAGAATTGCAGTCGCTTCATACATCTCAATTCTGGCTCCTATTCTCCTTTTGATTATCTGCATTTTGCTGTTGCTTACGAGCCCTTTAATCAGAGCCCCGTCTCTCTCAGCGTTGTGTCACTGCTTAATACCCTGCTTTTCTGACAAATTCAGAATGTAATGTAGCAGGATTTTAGAGCATTAGTAATCATTTTGACCCCTATTCCCAAAACCTTGTTTTCACCTGCTTAAAACTTAGCCAAAGTTGAATTGGGCAAAATTTCACCTGCCATTTATAGGCAGTTTAAGAAAAATTTTTTTAAATGCTTCAGTAGATTGTCCAAGTTACAGATTCAGCTCATATCTCCCTTTTCCTTCCCATAAGTGTCAGCTGGCGCTGAAATTGTTCACTGTAAACTAGGGCTCCTTGGGACCTTCTCTGCCATTGCAGCTT
>JAHREE010148828.1:0-10857 GCA_033628505.1 Tringa tobata | reverse complement strand
CCTGGCAGAGCAGGGTGGTATCTCTGGCTTGAGTTCAGCTCAGGAAGGTCTCTGTGTCTGAGGTGCACAATTGCTAGGAAGACAAATCGTCCTTTAGAAACTTCCCCACTTAGTTTAAACTTGTTCTCGCCCCGGCAGTGGCGTTGATGTCCTGGCTCACCATCCATTTTGCATTTCTTCCGTTGTCTGAACTACAGAGCCAGAGCCACGCTTCCCCGGATTCCGCCCGCTCTCATTCCCTGCACAACCCAAGAGATGCTGGTTGCACTGGAAACACCGCAGCCAGATCTGGCTCAGCGTGGACTTGGCTCAGGACCAGCCCTGGACCCAGGGCGCAGCCAGACCCGGTGGGGCTCGGGGAAGTTGTGAATGGGCAAGCAAAGCAGGAATTGTTCCTGCAGCCTTTCTGCAGATTTAATCTGGGCTTCAGGCGCTTAGCTTTCGAGATATACCAAATCTCAGCAGGTCCTGAAAAACGGGGTCCTCTGTGTAATTATTTGAAAACAGCAAAAAAAGCTTAGAATTACATTTTTAACATTTCTTGTCTGAATGTCATTATTATAGCCTGTTTATAAACAAATGACAGTAGAATACCCATGGCAAAGGAGAAGAAAGCTCCGTTTTCAATAACCGTGAACTTAACAGAGTAAAGAATGGAAGGCTTATTTTATAATTATTTTCTCCAAACTTTATTGGCACTTTTTCATGTGCATGATGTCTTTAGCATTTTATGGGGAGGTGAACAAAGCAGCACAAATCCGTACGCCAGACTCTGCCTCTAGGCACAGTTCATAGTGGAGAGTCCTCCAGAAGCACCACTGTTGGAGGAGGGAGACAGCTCTGAAATTAATGATGGGGCTGCAGAGCCAGTTCCTCATGATTTGGCATGGAAATGTGCTGCCTTGGGCAGGAATACGAAGTAGAAGGTAAGTATGTCCCTCATTAAGAGCACCTCTAGAGAACACTGTGATTAATCCAGAGTTATCTGAGATAAAAATTTTTTGCAGTTCATGAGGATTCTGTATATTGCCACAGATGTGTAGCAAACAATTACAGAAGCATCCGCATTACTCTGGTGGCACCGACCAATATGTAGCAGGAGACTCAAGGGTTATCCAATTCTGTATTTGTCCTTGCTAAATTTTCTAAGTGAGATAGAAATTCTGTTCAGATCTTAAAAAATCTTAAATAACCCCTCCTTAATTGATGTTTTCCACTCCTCTGAACCACTGGGGAACCCATCCAGTGACCCCAGAACAGAAGCCCACTGGAATCAGGATAACTACCCTGTTTTCTGAGAACTTAAGAAATGATCCCTGAAAAACTCTCACAGCAGTCCAGTAAGTGACAGAGCCTGGAGCTGGAGAGAGCGAGCTCCAGATTTTTACCTTTTTTAAGTGGAGGGGAATCACTTTATGAACGCTTTCATCTGTCCTAAAGGTCACTTGAGAGTATCAGCAGCAACTCTATTGGTAAAGCCAAGCATTCAAAAAAGAGTTTGTTTCCAAGATTAAGTACAAAATGTAGTTGCATTTTAATTTGCGTTCTGGCTTTTTCTGGCTTTTTCAACTTTCATGTTTCAAAGTCCCCGCAACTATTATGACTGGCAACATTGTCATTATCGTTCTTATCATCAGCACTCTGGCTGCTTATAACAGCAGTACATGAAAGCTGAGATTCTTAGATAATAAGGAAATTTCATGAGCTGTGGGCAACGTTACAGACCTGCTATAGATCAGATAAAAGCCACATTAAATCTGCAAGTAATTGGTAGCCTTGGTGGCGGTGTCACCAGAGAGATGAAGCCATCCTGTCCTCAGTGTGTGGTCGCTCTGCGGTTGGGTAAGATGGTGCAGGTGGAATAACGATGTCAACGCAATACAAACGCTTCGTTATTTTCAATGCAGTCCATAGGGCTGACACTTCACCCTTTATTGGTTTCTCTGTTCTTCTACATCCCTGCTAACCCAGAAGCCAATATTGTGTCTCTGAAAGCATCTTTTTGGGGCTCTATCCACATAACAGCAATAAAATAGGTTGAAAACTTCTGTTGCCTCTCTGGTCCTCTTGTCTTCGCCGGTTGTTTCGAAGTATGTCATCTGGTACGCTCCAGCTGTACTACGTGTATCTTACACGTACAACCTTTTTGCAGTCTTGATCTGAAAATAACTTTTTTCACCCTATTAGAAAATGCAGTGAGCTGAATTTCATGTAAAAGGTGATGCTTTTTACTACAATTAACCCGGCTAATTTCTATACAATCAGCCCAAGCCTTCTGATCATTTTTGCTATTTATAACGTGAACTTTGGAACTACTTCAGGATGCCAGAAAGTGAACGTTCTATGAATCAAGAATTCAGAACGAGTTGTACAGTTCCTGGAAGAACTTAACCGGTCAAAAATCTCTCTTGACAATTTTAATTACTTTGCAGGGAGGCCAGAATGTGGGTGTACCAGGAAGTAGTTTGCACATATGTTTTGTTTAGCTGAGTTGCTGCTCTGCCGTCTTTTGTCTTTTTCTTAGGAAAGGTCAAAGTTGGCAGTTTTCTGTACTGCGCACTCAAATAGATGGTTAATCCAAGGTAAAAGCAAACCACAACAATCAATAAACGCTCTCTTTTTTTTCTCTTTAGAGATACTTGCGAAGAACGTTCACTTTTGAAACACGTCATGTTATATGGCAACGAAGAAAGTTGTTCTTAGGACTGGAGTTGCATTTCTGGCTATGGCTTACCAGCGGGGGAGAAGCCTTTCACTGGTGCTTGCTGTTGGCAGACAATGTCGACCTCAGAAACCTCAACTGTGAAGCTGCAGAGCGGTGAGAGGTGACATACGGCCTCCTCTGTGTTTCGGATGAGCGAGTCGTTCTGTGCAAACTTTTGTAAAGAATCCTGTGAAAGGCCAAAGTAACCAAACACTACAGTATTTTTTTTTTTAAATGCCCAGCAACAAAACTGGAAGGGATGACAGAGCAGCCATTTTCTCCTCCCTTCTTTTATATGTATTTGTGTTTTTCAAAAGGTTTCCCGATGTTTTACTTGAAATGGACCTGAAATATGAAAACTGCCCATCTGAAAGCCTGAGCTCATTCCAGTGCTTGCCTTGCAGATCAAGGAAACAAAACCAACAAAAGCAACTTCTTTACAGAAGTGGAATGTGTACTGCTTATCTACACAGGCTGCATCAACTTAAAGAGAATAAAATGTCGTGGCCTTTGCCCACAAGGGGAGATCTTGGCAACAGAAATGTCAGTAGCATTGAGTACAGAATGCAGCAACATGTGCACATACAGCATCCCTATTGGAATAACTGCTATCTGATTTTTAGCATTGAAAGGAAACTCTCTACCTTCCTGAAAGTTACCTAGAATTCAGCCAGATACAGGTCAGTGTAAAGTTAGAGTGATTTCTCAGTATAGATATTCACAGAAGGGAAAAAAAAAAAAAAAAAAAAAGCCTGCAGACCTGGAATCTGCATGCCTGAGATGTTAATTTCAAAATACTCATTGGATTTTAATTTTTTTTTTCTTTTGATTACGGAAAGAAATCACTTGTTCAGCAGAATTGAAGAAGTTCCTTACAAATTGAGCCCACCAGTACTCTCTTGGTTTTCTGAATGTTTCTTTTTCTCCTCTCAAATACTCCAGAAATTTTCTGTCAAGTTGCAAAGCCAGGCTGGCTTTGGTGGCAGTTCTTAGCTGGATTGCTTAATGATGGACCTAGAAAAGGCAAAAACTATTTTAAAACATGCAACAGTTCAAACCAAAGTTATAGGCTTGCTGCCGAAATTACTGGGTGAGGTTCTTTGGGCTAAGTCAAAGTGAAAGTCTAATTAAGTGGTCATTTTTGGCTTTATATCTATGCAAGTGGTTTGTCTAAAATAAGATCACTATGGGTCTCATCTCAAAAGTTTGATCGAATCCCTTTTAAGATTCTAAAAATGTTCATTAGATGTTTCATTCGTTAAAACGTTTCTCATGATTTCTCATGTTCAGTACCCACAGGTTACGATAGGAAGCAACAAGTCTGAGACAGACATCTTTCTGCTCCAGTTGTAATGTAAAAGACTGAATTAAGTCACACCAAAGGTCCGGATAACCTGGTGCCCTGCGGTTGCCTATAGCAGAAATATAAGGGCAGAGGATTTACAGCTCCATTTCTTCTCCTATTTACCATCTAAGTTTCTGGCAACCTAAGAACAGAATCGGAGCCTCTGCCCTTCTCTCTCAAAGCAGTCTTTTCTTCCATTAATTTCTCTCGTTACTTCTTGCAGCCTGTAGTATTTTTGGCATCTAAAATATCTCATGACAATGAATTACCCAAATTAAGCAGATGTTGTTTAAATAGTACTCCCTTTTGTTTGTTTTACACCTCCATCTGAAAAAAAAAAATGTTATTAGACTCATCCTAGTAAGAAATGAGTAATTGCTCCCATTTGTGGTCCATCTTCCAGGTAGTCCCAGAGCAGTTGGTCTGTCCTACTTAGAAGGCACTTTATCTTTCTGATTGATCTGGTCACTCTTTTTTCTGTCTTTTCCTATGTTATTCTGATGCTTAAGATGCCACCACGTGTCCAAGTGTTACAATCAGAATTTTGTGTTGTGTTACAGGAAAGAACATGATTTCTAAGGATTTCTACAGTAGCATTATGTTTTCTGTTTGCTTTTTCATACTCTTCTTTCCTTATCAGTCCCAACTGCCTCACTGAGCACTGAGGTAACAATTTCAGAGAACTGTCCGTAGTGACTCCAAAATATCTTTGCTGACTGATATGAACTTATGAACTAGTTTACATCCTACTATATGGCACAGGTAGAGAGGATTGTTTTCCTTTTATGGACATCTGTGATCATTGCACTGTGGCTGCTGTTTTATCACCTACTCAGCCTTTATCGTGAATTTTTTTTGCTATTTCGTTCCAGAAATTTTGGTTTTGGATTTCCTGAATAATTGTGAATTACTGGAAAACACTGTCATCTCACTGTTCAGTCCTGTTTCACTTACCACTGGAAAGCATGTTTAAAGCATAGGTCCTTTTGGAATCTCCCTGGTTACTCCCCTCTTTGTGATAATTTACCCATCCATCTTCCTTTCAAAAACTAATCACAAAAGGAGCTCCCCTCTTGTGCTTTGTAAACTGTGTTCAGTTCTGGGCTCCCCAGTTCAAGAAGGACAGGGAACTGCTGGAGAGGGTACAGCAGAGGACTACAAAGATGATTAGGGGCCTGGAGGATCTCTCTTATAAGGAAAGGCTGAGCGAATTTGGTCTTTTTAGTCTGGAGAAGAGAAGCCTGAGGGGGGATCTGATCTACACCTATAAATACTTAAAGGGAGGGTGTCAAGAGGATGGGGCCAAGCTTTTATCAGTGGTGCCCAGTGACAGGACAAGAGGAAATGGGCACAAACTTGTATAAGAAGTTCCATCTAAACATGAGGAGGAACTTTTTTGAGGGTGGCAGAGCACTGGAACAGGCTGCCCAGACAGGTGGTTGAGTCTCCTTCTCTGGAGACATTCAAAACCTGCCTGGACATGTTCCTGTGCAACCTGCTCTGGGTGGACCTGCTTTGGCAGGGGGTTGGACTAGATGATCTCCAGAGGTCTTTTCCAATGCCGTATCATTTTGTCATTCTGTGATTCTGTAAAAATGTTTGGGGAAATTTGTGTACATGACTGCTAAATCTAGGCTGCATGTTAAATGGTCTTCATGTCGTGTCTACAGTTCCCTTACTGTTCAGACTGGGAAGATACTGAACACGCTGTGTCTCCCTCTGTCCCATACTCTTGGATTTCCTTTTTGTGGAAATCAGACTAAAGGAAAGCTGGGAACAGAAGGAGGAGGCAGGAGATAGCAGAAGATGGTACATACTTGGTCTTCTTCCAACAGGGAGTTGGGTTAGGGCTGAGAAGGACTCCAATGTCCCAATGTTTATAGAAAGTCTATATAAGCCAGCTTCTATCTATCCATGTTTGCTGACATTGCTGGCATTTTTAAAGGGCTACCAGATTTGCGGTTTAAATCTCTTCCCATCATGTGGTGATGAGCCATGTGTTTGACTGCTCTGTCATTTCTAGGTTTCGCCTGAAGTCTCTTCCAAAAACTGGAATGTCATATGCCACTTTCCATTCCTCCAGAATGGAGTTCACTCCAAACCATAAATTACAAAGCACAGTTATTAGTTTGGCGATTTCAGATCTGAGTTCCTTTAGAACCCTGGGGTGAGAAACAATTCGTCCTGGCAAGCAGGTACCGTACAGTTTACTGACTGGCTCCAAAACCATACATATTAGGTTTTGTGAATTTTTTTTTCTGACTGTGCCCCTAAGAAAGATTTTGTTGTGGCAATCACCTCAATTATCTGCCATAAGGAACAGCAGTAGAAAAAAAGTACTTAGCTTTTCTCCTGTGCTTTCCTTGAATGCTTCTGATGCACCTCTGTTGCCTGCTAGTTCCTCATGTTCTCTGGCAGATCTCCTGTTCTTGATGTATTTGGAAAAGTTGTTATGCTTCAAAATTGCTTTTTTGGCCTGCTTTATTATGGTTTTATATTTAACTTGCCAGAGTTTTTTCCCCATTCCTCTTTTGGACAGAAGCAGAAAATAACAGTATTGCACAAGTGCGAAGGCACAGATGGCATTCACAAAAGGCTCAGGTATTTGCAGCGGGTATCTAAAAATGTAACCTTGTGCTACTTTGATGCGTGTTAAAGGCAAAGGAGTTTGTTGAAGGCTGGCTGGAGAAAAAAGGACTTCTCACAGTGTGGTCTAGCGCCTGTAGGTATTGATGTTTCCATCAGCTTTCATTGTCAGTGTATTCCTAGAGGGTTATCTTTTAAATACATTTTTAAGAGAAATGCAGCCAGCCTCCGAACTGGATAATAGCTGCAGCAAGCTTATTAACACAAATTACTATTTCACAGTATTCTAACAACTAGTATTGTGGAGCCCTGTTGCGGCTGGTATTGCAAGTTAGTCCCTGCCCCAAGGAGTGACGTGATTCTGTCCCCGTAGCTCACCTAGGACACTGCTGAACAAGCACGCTCGGTATTTATGTCAATACTCCGTTTTAACAGTGATCCCAAAGCCATGTTCAAGCACAAACTTGCCTGCCATTCACACTGCTTGGTGGCACGCTCCGAGCCACTCTCACTTAAAGGTTGTGCCTGCGCCTCTGAGGTTTCCCTGAGCAAGGCGTGTATGCCTAAGTGTTTTGTTTAATCAGGAACCCCACTCGATAGAAAACCTATCTGCTATTAAACATACATTACGCTTGATCTTAGTGTTAAGTGCCTTGTCTCCAGCCCCTTTCCCAGCTCAACTCCACCTGTGGTGAGAGTCATTCATCCTGAATTGCTTTAATGCAGTGTTTAAGTGTGTCATCTTGGCAACAAAGCAGTTTGCATGGCATTTTAGTGAGAGGCTTAAAATCCCATTCACATTTTTAATATACATCTCTCTCACATAAATTATCACAGCTTGGTTGGCAGGTCTTGCATGAGTAATAAGGTTGTTGGCACAAACACATACTTTTAAGTAAAGGAGGAGCTTTTGTTTATTCCTATGTTTATATGAGAGCTGTGAGGTTTAATTTCTACAAAACGGGTTAAGATACTGGAATTTTACTAGCAGGACATTACTAGTCATGAGACAACTTATCCTCCCCAAAATGCATCAGCGGCAGTACAGATAAATCCCCATGCACAGGTTTGAAAATTAAGCTCTTGCTATGTGAAATATCTATGCAAAAGGCAGCTTTTGTTGCTTATAGGCAGAGGCAGACTGTAGCTGAAAACTTGCTCTTCTATAAAAGAGCCACCCTACTGAAAGAGAAGTGAGCTGAATGCACTTTTTACATATGAAAGGAATGCGCTCTCCTTCGAGTAAATAATGACAGAGTCACATTTCGTTTTGCTTTCTCTCATTCATAATTTCAGGAAGTGATCACTCAGGGTATATAACACGTAACTCACAGATCAGAATTCTGCAAACTGAGTTCTCTGCTGAACTCCACATTATAAGGTCTGAGCAAAGTCTGTACGCAAACATCCTGCAGTGCAATTTCGCTCCATTGATGTTGTAAGAGCATGAGCTGGAGAACTTTGTCTCAATATCTATTTTTAAAATATTTAGTGCTCTGCAACATGGGCCTGACCTGAAGTACTTTGCACACTGTGGGAATCTGCCTTTCACTGCCTTTATTTAGGGCTTTGAATCAAGCCTTCTGTAAACAACAAATTCTAGGAATAGTAACGTATTGTGAGGAAATACCTTTGGAACCTTTGGTATCTGTATGTGTCACCAATTTGGTGTTAGATTAGCAAAACATATCCTTTCATAACAGCTTAAGGTTACATTTGCCAAACGTTGTGTAGTTCTGCAGTCACATTGAGTGGTTTGGATTGCTTCTCTATTACATGCTTTGTATAAAGTAATGTATTAATTATTGTTATTCTCAGACTGAACATAACTGTATGTTTGGTACAAACCAGGCACAAGCAAAGAAAATTATATGAAAATGCGAGAGGCAGACTTTGAAGCTTATGTGCAAATGGATTAAAAGGCATCTGTGCAATTTGAGAATAAATTTGCCATGATCTGAAAGAGAATTATCAGGAAGCGGAGACCTTTAATGCACAGGAGAATGTACCTTGTCCAGTGCTCGAGATGCTGGCAGTAGTTCAGAAATGCAGTTACTGGATGTCTCTAGGTGGACTGCAATCAGTTTGTCAATATAACTATGGAAATGTTTGAGAAGAGCTGAAGCAATAAGTGGCATTACCGATACAGTGTGTATTATTTTGGGGCTTTATGAAATCATCAGCCTAGGAATTGTTCAATCCAGGGGAAACGTTCACATTTCAAACTTTCTCATCTTTTTTATAGACTTTAATTAATAAAGTTTAAATAACAGCAATTTATGGGTGTTTTCTAGTCATAATAATTTAAAAGTCTATTATTTAGAATTGCTCCAGAGATTGTCCATTGTCAGAAATTCCTGCTTGACTGCGTGCCCCAAATTCAGTCTTCCAACCCCTGATTCAAGAAAGATGAGACAACTGCAGAATCCTGTGTGTCCTAATACTCACTCTGGAAAACGGAGAGGAGGTTAAAAGATTATTTAGCCTAGTAAAATAAAGAGGGTATTACTGCTTTCTTAAAAATAATTGGGGGTAAACACTGCTAAAAGGGAAAAGCTATTTAAGCAAAAGAACATAATTGGCACAAGAACAATTTAGGCTGGAAATGTACAGAAGTTTTCCAAACATCAGAAGAATGACATTTTAGAAAGCTTCCTAATTAGTAGAGGACATGCAACCTCCCTTAATAGCGTGCAAACTCCCTTAGTAGTATTCTGCATCTTACTATGGTTAGGAATTTAATTGTGAAATCCAAGAACACATTCCCAACCACATATTCTATGTGTCTGTTATTTGGTAAAGGGCTCATTGTGAGACGTTGTCTTTTAATAAATGGACATTAAAGACATTTTAAAGCAAACCCTTTCAAACAGAGTGTACGTACACAAAAGCACTGTGTCAAACCAAGTCTTGCAAAGCAAATCTTCCCACACGCCATGTATGGAAATCTTTATGCCTCACACCTTGGAGAACTCTGGCAAGGGCTCACAGCCAGAAATGACTCTCTAGGACATTTGCAGGGTGAGGCTGGCTGGACATGTGAACAAGACCAAGGGCTACCTCAGTATGGCAGCCCCATTCCCCCTCTCTGGCTCATTTCCTTCCGCCATGGGGATTCCGGCTACCCGGCAGCCCTGATGTCAGTACAAACTTAGCTGCCGTTTGAGGGACATTGCCCTGGCCATTGCCCTGGCCTGGCTGTTACACGCCAGCCCCGTGAAACGCAGAGGCAGCAGTCAGCAGCCTGCCGCTGGGGCCCATCACTGCCGCGGTTCGGGTGAGCAGCAGCTCACCGCCCTCCTTAAATGTCTCCCTCAGCTCTGCTTTCTCCTTACGCTCCCGAGTCCCCCCGGGCCCGGCCTGCTGCGGCCCTGGGCCTGCCCTCCAGGGCAGCTCCGACCCTGCGCAGCCCGACAGAAGGTCCCAAGGCTGCAGCCCCGTCAGGGCGGCGGTTACGGCCCGCCGTCCCGCAGCCCCGCTGCTGAAACCGAAGGCGGGGGTGCGGGTGGGGGGGATGCCCACTCTCCCTGGGCCTCGCCGTCCGCGGGCACGCCGCAGGCCCCTGAGGCTGCCTGCGCTGAGGGCGGTGGGACCGGGTGAGCCGCCCGGGGCTCCTACAGCCACAACATCCCTCAGGAACGACCTCTCCCTCCGGGAAAGGGGAAAGCAGCAGAAAGCGCTGGCAGCCTCCGCTGCAGGCCGAGCAGCCCGGAGCAGCACCACGGCCGTGACCGACGGCTCAAGCAACCAATCCACGCTCACGGACGGAGGTGGAGCACCGCCCCCTTGATTGATGGTAGACCCACCCAATCACGCCGCGGGGCGGACCCTCAGCCCTGCCTTCTCTCTTTTACGGACAAGCAGCCGAGCCAATCAAAATGGAGAGCACACTTCCCTTTAAACTCTCGCGAGCTTTCCCGGCCTGGCTCCCGTCCCCCCGCGGCCGCCGGGTGACTGCGCAGCCGCCATGTTGGTTGCTATGCTGCCAGCGCTGCCCGTATGAGGCGGGAGGGCGGCTGTGAGGGGAGGAGGCTGCTGTTCCGCCCCCCTTCTCCCCCGCAGACGCTCGCTCACTCGCCGGCAGGGAGGGCGCCTCTGCAGAGCCCGGCCGCCTCTCCTCTCCCCGGTCCTCTCCGCCACCCGGCCGGGGCTCCGCGCTGCTGTGTGTGAGGCGGCGCCGTGCCCCGTGAGGGGAGCCCCGGCCCGCGCGGCACCCGCCCGC
>JAHREE010148824.1:0-12800 GCA_033628505.1 Tringa tobata | reverse complement strand
CTGATGAGGAAAGGCTGAGGAACTTGGCTCTTTTTAGTCTGGAGAAGGAAAGACTGAGGGGGGATCTCATCAATGCTTATAAATACTTAAAGGGTGGGTGCCAGGAGGATGGGGCCAGGCTTTTTTCAATGGTGCCCAGTTACAGGACAAGAGGTAACGGGCACAAACTTGAATATAAGAAGTTCCATCTAAACATGAGGAGGAATTTCTTTCCTTTGAAAGTGGCAGAGCCCTGGAAGAGGCTGCTCAGAGAAGTGGTGAAGTCTCCTTCTCTGGAGACATTCAAATCCCTCCTGGACACATTCCTGTGCAACCTGCTCTGGGTGGACCTGCTTTGGCAGGGGGGTTGGACTAGATGATCTCCAGAGGTACCTTCCAACCCCATATCATTCTGTGATTCTGTGAGAGGGGAGTTTATAACATGCAGATAACATGCAATCTTGCTTTCCTGAGTTGGAAGAAAATCCTACACTTTACAGTTTCCCTGGTGCTCCTTGCCAGAACTGGGTAGAGAGAAAGTCCATGGTCTACCTGTGGTTGAGACTCTCTCTTCAGGCTGAATTTGCTTGCTGTGGTCTTGCACACCCTCTTGCCTACTCAGCCACAGACTTCAGTGTAATTTTGCTTTTCAGTTTTATTTCTATGACCCTCTTAATGACAAAACTAGGGCATTTAGGGTGCTGGTTAACTTCTCCAGCTCGTTTTTTTGGGTTTGTTTTTTTTTTTTTTTTTGAGCTGAGGCATCCTGGTGCAATTTGAATTACACTCTGAGCCTGAATACCTATAATGAGAGCACAAAACTGGAGAGGCACCGTAAAAAAGACAGTGCAGAGACAGAAGGTGAAAAAACATCTCTATAACACCTTTAAATATGCATATTTTTCTTAGCTGTCGGGTTTGTGGTTTTAAGTTTATTTATTAACTGAGCTATAGCTTCTGAAGTGGGTCGTGGGTTCTGAATCCAAACCTTTACAGTTTAGTAGAGTTCATTTTCCTGTGGTGACCTGGTCTTTAGAGGGATGACCTGGAATTCTGTCTTCAGATTCCTGCTTTGACTCATAACCTCCATTCTCAGGCTGTGTATTTCTGTGTTATATATTAAACAGAGATCTTTGCTGAGAGATTTTCTTTTATTCTTTATTATTATTATTATTATTATTATTATTTTATTTCCATGATGTGGATTTAGAAGAAATGGTTACTGAGAACGCTCAGCTCTGGGGGCCGTTAATGGAATCAGGCCCTTTCTCTGATGTAATTGGTTCAGATTTTGATCTCTGGTAAGATAAGGAGGTGTGAAAAGACAGTTTGAGGTACAGGGGGTAGAAGTATGGAATCTTCCAAGACTTATATTTATAAGTTCAGCATTTTATGGAGGACCTCTCATGTTTGGCAGTCTTCAGTGCTGCTGCTCTTTGGTTTTAACTCTGTAGTTCGAGTCTATAAGTGAAGTGGTTTCAATATTGCAAATACCTGGAATGATTTTTATTTTTTTTTAGATGTTATGAATGGCTTTAAAGTTACAACTTGTCATCTTGTGAGTTAGCTAAAAGGGGTGTGATCAGCCTGGAGAAGAGAAGGTTCTGGGGAGACCTTAGAACCCCTTCTAGTATCTGAAGGGGGCTTCAGGAAAGCTGTAGAGGGACTTTTCACAGAGGCATGTAGTGATAGGATGAGGGCTCATGGCTTCAAACTGGAAGAGGGGAGATTTAGACTAGATCTCTGGAAGAAATTCTTTGCTGTGAGGGTGGTGAGAGCCTGGCCCAGGTTGGGCAGAGAAGCTGTGGCTGCCCCATCCCTGGAGGGGTTCAAGGCCAGGTTGGAGTGGGCTTTGAGCAACCTGGTCTGGTGGGAGGTGTCCCTGCCCAGGGCAGGGGGTTGAAACTGGATGATCTTTAAGATCTCTCCCAACCTGAACCATTCTGTGATTAATCTCACCTGATTTGGGGTGTCTTTAGTAAAAATGTCTCTATCTCAACAATTTGCCCTACAGTGCTTTGTCTCATGGAGACTGACTCATCCAACCTGCTTTAGATCTCTACTTACGATTCGGTTTATTCATACTGTAGCTGTGACTGTTCCTTTCCATTGCCTGGATAAATCCTGGATTACTACCCCCAGCTGCTTATTGCTGCTTCTCTCCCACTGAAGACAATGCTCCCCCACATCTGAACAGCTTTTATGAACTCACTAAGCACTAATTATGCTATCACAGGACATAAATGCAAGTAATAAGCACTTTACTTTCTTTTTCTATGATTTCAGGGACCTGGCAGTCAGTCCTGCACCAGGCAGCTCCCATCAACACTTACTGGAACCAACAACACAAGTTTCTTTGCTCTCAGATGGAAGAAACATCACCCAAGACCAGAGCTTCCCCCTGACTAGCCCAGGGAGCCGGTGAGTTCAGTTTCTGAGAGAGCAGCTCATTGCTGGGTGGAATGAAGGTTAATGCCACAATGTGCAAGATCTAAAACCATTTCCCAAGCTGATGCAGATGTCTCATCTGCTACATCAACAGCCTTGTTAAACCTGTGTCACTGCAGCATAAAACAAAGTCTTGTCATTCGTGGGAATGGTTTCGTTCAGACTCCATAATTCACGTTCACAGAAAAGGAATTTCAAGAGCTTTCTATCAAGAGGGTGTTTGAAGGGAAAAAGATGCTGAAAGAAACTTGGTCCAGGTGTAGAAAAACAGAACTTGAGTGATAAATATTGTTTTAGACAAGTTGATCAGATATTGCTATCAGAATTATTCCTCATTCTCTCTTTAGAGAATTACCATAGTTACTGCTGAATATTATGTGGGAGGCTCTGGGTGATATCATGATCTTCAAATTCATATCTCATCCATGATTAACAGCAGATCCCATCAGGATACTGAGCTCTGTAGTACCTTCACCTGCTCTTACTCTCTCAGCCAGAGCTGCTTCATATCCTGTCCAGCATCTCTGCTCGTGAGTGATGAACATCCTCATTTATTTGTAGCGCAGCTAAACAGGTTCTGAGATATGGGAGGGAGACAAATCCTAATCTCATTTAAAGCTTGTAGAGAAGTGAGGATAGAAGAAGTTTTGAAGAGGCTACATCTTCAGTGTCTTTTAGGGCTTCAGCTGTGAAGCGGGCTGTATTTTCCTGGCTTGCTCTGCAGGTCCACGTTGCCTCACCAGATGACTGTGACTTATGTAATGGTCTTGTTTCCTAAATACATCTGAGCTCTGGCTGCCAACATGCCTGTCTGCTCTTGTGGCAAGTGACATTGTGGCCTTTCTATGCAGCATCCTGGATGAAATATTTTTCTTGCCCTTCTTCTGGCCATCTGTTGTAATCTCTTGCCCAGATGGGATACACAGAAGCAGCCGGATGCCACACAGCATGACCTAGTGAAGCGTAACGTTCCAGATCCCTCATCCACACTAGGAAATAGGTGTGTGCTCTTCAGAACCTACCACAAAGCTCATCTGAAAGCTGCAGCTTGGAGTGGGCTGGTGTCTATGCCGTGCGGCTGTTGGTAAACTTGAATTTGATTCTGGGTTCAGTCCCACGTCTGATACCTTGTTCTCATTCCATACAAACCAAAGTATTTCCTGCTATTTTTAAATATAACTTACCGAATATTTTTCATCTAGGTATTTTCACATCTTTTAAAAATCGCTGTTAACTAACCTCCTAATAACACATTAAGCAGCTTTTAACATTAAGTCAAACCGATGAGAAATGTTGAACATCTTTGTACGATTGCAATCCATTCACTTTATTCCGCATCTGTTAAGCAGAATTCTTATCTAAACTTGTTGAAAAAAAAATATCTCAGCCTTCCTTTTATGTCCTAGAGAGACTGCCAACTCCTTCTATGTGATGTACTACCTGCCACTGTAATTACAAGTAGTTAATTAGCGTGCTGTAAAAAGGTTGAAGCCGTCGGCCTCTGCAGATTCATTTGTCCTGAGTATTTGTGCCCAGGCAGAGTTTGCTGAAGGGGAACAGAGTGAGAATATGAAAAAAAAAATGAGTGCATAATAGGTTGCTGAAGGATTATGCATCATCTGTCCTTACCAGGAAGAGGCAAGACCTGTAACTCACACGAGTGTGAAGCTGTGATGAGTTGTAAAGGTCTTTACCCTCCGCATATGGGAATAAATATGTCTTTCCACTCCACCACAATTTGGTGTTTTGACTTCAGCAGTGTTTTCGTTTAGCGCTGTTAATAACGCAGCGGAGAAACAACTGTGAGGAGAGAAAAAGCAAACTGCTAAATCTGATTCACTTTCTGTGCGTGCCTCGTGGCCTGCAGCAAAAGTTGTATAGAGTCATGTTGTCAAATCCTTTTGCAAGGGAAATATGGAAAGTTTGGAGGAAATTTGCTTATCGGCGTGACTGATGGAAATGCTGTTCTGTGGATGCATTTGAAATATTGGTTGGAAAAATCCCACATTTCTGAAGTATTGTACCAAAGCCCATAGTGATTTTGTTTGAATGTTCAGATGGTTTAATATTGTCTTTTTCTTTCTCTCCAATTTTATGCTTTCAACATTTGGAATGGAAGAAAGAGTAAATTAAAAAAAGCCGTCAAGGGGTAAGAGGATGAATGTGTTGACCTCCAGACACAGACGATGAAGGAAATTCTGTTTTCCAAGATCAGGGGCTGCAGATTAGTCTGATATCTCACCGGGCAACATCATGTCCAGGTCCCAATTTTTTTTTGCATTATTTCTCAAATCTGGCTGTTTTTATTTAAGCTAGAGCTGTGGTGGAAATGGCACCGTGATTCTTCAGGTCACTACCACTCATTGGATTCAAGCCCTGCAGTTGTTCCATTACTTCTGCTCTACAGAAGATTGCATTTACTCAAGAGTGAAAATTAAAGGTTTTGTTTGGGCATCTGGACAGGCTGGAGGAGAGTTGGGCAGAGAGGATCCTGATGAAATTCAACAGGGCAAGTGTAGGGGGGGAGGACCTGCTGCATCTGGGGAGGAATAACCCCCTGCACCAGGACAGGTTGGAGGCTGACCTGCTGGAGAGCAGCTCTGATGAGAAATACCTGGGACTCCTGGTGGACAACAGGATGACCATGAGCCAGCAATGTGCCCTTGTGGCCAAGAAGGCCAATGGCATCCTGGGGGGCATCAGGAAGAGTGTGACCAGCAGGTCAAGGGAGGTTATCCTCCCCCTCTGCTCTGTCCTGGTGGGGCCACATCTGGAGCACTCTGTCCAGTTCCATAGGGAACTGCTGGAGAGGGTACAGCAGAGGGCTACAAAGATGATTAAGGGCCTGGAGCATCTCTCTTATGAGGAAAGGCTGAGGGACTTGGGTCTTTTTAGTCTGGAGAAGGAAAGACTGAGGGGGGATCTGATCAACACCTATAAATACTTAAAGGATGGGTGTCAAGAGGATGGGGCCAATCTGTTTTCAGTGGTGCCCAGTGATGCGAAAAGAGGAAATGGGCACAAACTCGAACAGAGGAAGTTCCATCTAAACATGAGGAGGAACTTCTTTTCTGTGAGGGTGGCAGAGCCCTGGAAGAGGCAGCCCAGAGAGGTGGTGGAGTCTCCTTCTCTGGAGACATTCAAACCCACCTGGACACATTCCTGTAACCTGCTTTAGGTGGACTTGCTTTGGTAGAGGGGTTGGACTAGATGATCTCCAGAGATCCCTTCCAACCCCATATCATTCTGTGATTCTGTCTGCAGTTTTCAGCAGGACAGTCTCTAATAACACCCACAGCTTCTTTTCATTGCTGAGACAATAGTGACACTCTTCTCCTGGGAAGTAACCTGTGATGATCTGGGCTTTCCTGATTTCACAAAGGAAAACATCCTCCCAGTTTCCAGGGATTTCGTTAATATTCTCTACTGGAGGCTGAACTCTCCCACACATTGAAAGTGTGGAAATTATTTTTTTTCTTGAAGGTTCCATTTGTTTTCACTCATAGACTTAAACAATTTATCATTGCCTGTGGTGAGTGGCAGTCCTTCAGGGCAGTGTATCGTACAACTGTACTTTAAAGGACTGCTACTCACCACAGGCAGTGATAAATTCTGTAGGTCCCTGTCTGCTGTATTTCATTCCTCATTTTCACCTGTAGAGGAGTTAGTACGGATACTGAAACCATCTGGTTGCAGGAGAACAAGGAGATGAGAAGAGAGGAGGGGCAAGATATAGGGAGTTGGAGAGCAGAGACTTAACTTCTTAATCAGTTGCTATACCTTAATTATACTCTGCTCTGGTGAGACCCCACCTGGAGCACTGCCTCCAGCTCTCGAGTCCTCAGGACAGGAAGGACATGGACCTGTTGGAGAGGGGCCAGAGGAGGCCATGGAGATGCTGGGAGGGCTGGAGCCTCTCTGTTGTGAGAACAGGCTGAGAGAGTTGGGGGGGGTTCAGCCTGGAGAAGAGAAGGCTCCAATGAGAACTTAGAGCCCCTTCTAGTGGGCTCTAAGGCACAAAGCACAAAGGAGAGGTAAGTTCTCAGCTCCTCTGCCCCACCTCTCCCAAATGCCTAGAATGCATTTGGGATGCCACCTAGGCATTTAGATGGCAGAGGCCTCATAAGCTCTAGTTTTCACACTTATTTTGTTGTCGCTCTCTTTGAGTAGTTTTACAAGAAACCTACAGGCTGGGGGCAGAGTGGCTGGAGAGCTGCCCAGCAGAAAAGGACCTGAGGGTGTTGGTGGACAGCCAACTTAACATGAGCCAGCAGTGTGCCCAGGTGGCCAAGAAGGCCAACAGCATCCTGGCCTGTCTCAGGAACAGTGTGGCCAGCAGGACTAGGGCAGTGATGGTGCCTCTGGACTGGGCACTGGTGAGGCCTCACCTCGAGGGCTGTGTTCAGTTCTGGGCCCCTCACTACAAGAAGGACATTGAGGTGCTGGAGCATATCCAGAGGAGAGCCACCAAGCTGGTGAGGGGTCTGGAGAACAAGTCATACGAGGAGAGGCTGAGGGAACTGGGCATGTTTAGTTTGGAGAAGTGGAGGCTGAGGGGAGACCTCATTGCCCTCTACAACTCCCTGAAAGGAGGGTGGAGAGAGGTGGGTGTTGGCCTCTTCTCCCAAGGGAATAATGACAGGAGCAGAGGAAATGGTCTGAAGTTGGGGCAGGGGAGGTTTAGATTAGATATTGGGAAGAATTACTTTACTGAAAGAGTGGTCAGGCACTGGAACAGCCTGCCCATGGAGGTGGTGGAGTCGCCATCCTTGGAGGTGTTTTAGAAGCGTGTAGACATGGCTCTTCAGGGCATGCTCTAGTGCCCGAGATTCTTCGTTTTTGTCCGTCTGTGGGTGGGGGTGGTGTGGGTGGGTGTGGGGTTTTTTTTGGTTGGTTGGTTTTTTATTTTTGTTGGGGGTTTTTTTGGTTTTTTGGTTTGGTTTTTTTTTTGGTGGTTGGACTCAATGATCTCAAAAGTCCCTTCCAACCATGAATATTCTGTGATTCTAATTAACTTAAATGTTTCTAATGACACTTGTATAGGCCTGGGTACCTGCCTCCTCTTCACACCCTGCCAAGTGATACATAAATTATTTCCCACAGTTTACCTTGTCTTCTGCCCTTTAAGAAAGGGACAGCCGGGGAGAAAGGCAATGAAGATTTTTGGTGAACACCTTAGGATGCTGGATTTTAACGCAGTATGTTCATGTGGTTGCGGCTAGAGATCCACAGAGGGTTAATTCTAACTAGGTAATACCTATTTTTAGCCTTTATTTGTAGGCGGATGTGTGACTATGTTCTCTGAAGCAAAAGCAGAAGTAGTCAGCCTTGTAGAAACCCGAGAAGGTGTTGTTAAGTGTCCGAGCTGCTGTTTGTACTGAGCCTGGATTTACTACTCCCAGTAATTTCTTATCCCTGCCACAGTTACGTCTAATGCGTATTACGGGCATCTAAAATGAGATTAGGAGCAGGGTTAAGCACTTGGGGAGAGCACTCAGTGTTTGCTGAGCATCCTTGGATGCAGTGGACCTCAGAGGAGGACACAAGCACTCCGTATGTTACAGGATATATAATATTCCTTTACCTTGAAGGCAATGGCAAAATTCTCATAAACTTCCACGGTACATCTAATGAGAAGATAATTACCTGTTTCTTAAGGGAGCGCCGCACTGTTTTGTCTCATTATTCATCATCCCTTCTTCTTCTTATTGTATGGTTTTATTAAAATACCACTGAAATACTTTCTTTCTATTCCCCAGAACACCATAATCACATTATTCTCACAAGCTAAAATGCTTCATGTAAGAATTACGGGATGAAATTCTTTTGGCCTGCACCACAGATAAGGTCAGGGTGGATAATCTGGGAATTTCCTCCCAGATCCATAAATCAGTTTCTCTCCCCAAACTAGAACAGTCCTTTCTGTATGAGGAGAGACATTATGAAATGTCTTAAGCATTGCTCTAGATATATATTCCAGCTTTGCATTAAATAGGTAGTTATTGATCTCTCCATATCAATCAAGGCGTTTTCTTTAGTTTTCTTGCCATAAATTGATCGTATATAGATGGAAATGGAAAGCCTTTAGCAGAACAAGCTACAACATGGTCCTTATAGTTGTCAGGGTCTCAGACCACTCAGGCTTTGGCTTTGAGTAGATTTTCTGCAAGAGGCATAACGGGTCAGAGGTGCCTTGGCTACTACTCACTGGTAAATGGCTACTCATGGTCCATATTGTCACTTGGGTGCCCCAGAAACACTTCTTTTCAAGGCAATTCCCATTTTCTTTTGCTCACCAAGGGAGAGCATCGTCTGCGGTGCTGAAACCACAGGCTTGGAGACAAGAAGCTCTGAGTTCTGATCTCAGATCCGAAGCTGTGGCACATAGCTCTTTGTTGTGCCCGTCTGTGCGATTGATTAATTAAATCAATCAATGAAAACAGAGAGAGGTCGTAGTTGTGGTTGCTAGCGCTGGAGGTTTCGAGAGAATTGGAAAGCGTGAAAAAGCTTTGTGTGACTGGTACGTACTGGGATTTATTTCAGACTTTTGACTGAGTTGTGTGACTGCAGCATCAGTAATACTGTCGGACTCGGTGCATATGCTCTTTTTGCTTTTTTTTTTTTTTATGGCTGTTTTAAAGCATGAATCATTTCCCTCTCTCAGCTCCAGAGAATCCGGTCCTGCCCGTGGACAATTTCTGATCTCAGCCACCGCACCCACTGCTGAAGGTCCGTCCATTCCGACCCCTCTTCCCCGCACTCGCCTCACTGGAGAAGCCAAAGCCGAGCGTCACGATCCAAGAGGAGCTGAAAATGGGGCAGATAAATCGAAAGGTTTGAGCTGTATTCCAAAGTACCAGTTTTTCTCGGGCTGTGTGTCTTACTGTAACTGCAGTGGCTTTATTTGGGTGACGGGGCATTTTCTCTGTGCTTCTGGGAAGGACGCTCTCGTGAGCAGCCACGTTACGAGGTGGCAGAGTCAGCACAGGGTGAACGCAACGTGATACAGCAGCTTGCTCTCAGTGAACTTCTGGGGAAGTTAAAAATAGTGACTGCTGAGGCTTAGAGTTACTCTTCCACATGGATGAGGCAGAGCAATCACTAGGCTTCCTGAAGATATTACTCTTCCACACCCTCCAAAACACTGGGGTTTCAGCTTGGTGGTAAATTTTGACTTCTCCTTGAAATAAACACCCTCTTAATGCTCCCTTATTTCTCATTTCTGCAGAGACCGACCTCCCTAGTGAAAATCTTCAGAGAAAATACAGCAAATCCAAGACTGGTTCTTCTCATGTGCCTCAGCTCCACAACTGGCCGGGCTCCCACTCCAGACCTGTCCTGCCTCCGATCCCTTCGGGGCGGAAAAGGACCAGCCCTTGATGGCCACTACAAGCCAAGTCTTTCTCATGATTGATTACACTGAACCTTGCTGTTGAATGGGAACACTGATTTTGATATATTTCTCTTCAACCAAGCAAAGTCTATCAAATATTGTTTCTAAATCCATTTCTGATTAACTCTCCCCTCCCAAAAAAAAAGTTATTTATTTGTAAC
This sequence comes from Tringa tobata, assembly GCA_033628505.1. Classification (NCBI taxonomy): domain Eukaryota; kingdom Metazoa; phylum Chordata; class Aves; order Charadriiformes; family Scolopacidae; genus Tringa; species Tringa tobata. Next base: position 2,819 of record JAHREE010148824.1, on the reverse strand, counting down.
TTTATTAAAAAGTAATTTCTGTATTTCCCAAAGCTGGAAATTATTTCCCCAGACACTCGCAACTGGGAAATGGTGTAGAATTTTTCCTAACAGCCACGTGAACGTATCTTCCATTAATTTCTCTCTTTCCTTCCCCTCCAATATTATAGATTTAATTGATGTGTGGAAGCATCAGGACCTCTGATAATATTGTCGATATTGTAGTACAAGTGAATTATTCTGACAAGGGATTTTGTGAAATGTTCAGAGTTAAGTTGGGAGTGAAAACTAGTTCCAAGTCTTTTTTTTTAATAAAATGTGGGGGTTTTTGAAGGGAGGAGGCATAATTCTTTGATTTGCAAGAGTATTTAAACAACCTAGTAAGGAGGCATCAGAAAAAAAAGTGCAATTATTAAGAACTAGCTGAAGCTGTAAGTGGTGTGTGAAGATTTCTTTTTCTGTATGTGGAGCAGAGCTCTCCGACAAGGAAATAAAACTCTTGAGTTAATGTTTGTCCTGGTTAATTATCATTAACAGACAGTGTGGCCCCTTTGCCCGAGCAGCTTCCCCCCCAGGAGGACTTTGCATGCACGGAAGATATCACGTGTGCCGCGGTGTGGAGTCGTGTCCACGGAAGAGCTCTGGTTTCCCTCACCGTGCAAAGTCACGAGGTGGCCAAGGCTTTTCCTCGTTAAAAGAGGATGACCCGAAGGAAGCACCCCAGCTCATGGTAAGTACTGCATCCCTTCAGATAGCCTGACCTTAAATTCCAGTGAAGCCTGTAAAACAACTCAGCTTTTTATGAAGCCGTTTCCTTTCTGTAGAGCAGCTGGTTGTATCCTCGAGCTGAAGAACAACAGCTCTTCTGAGGCACCAGGGCTTTTTTATCATTGACTTTGGCAGAGCAAAAAGCAAGGCTGCTCGGTGGCCTGGGTTCAGGGGGAGTTCAGAGCCGAAGCCGTAGTTTCAGCCTTAGAGGGGTTTTTTTTGCTGAAGCAGTTCAGCAAAGTGGGTACCTGACCGTCCCTGAATGACTTCCTCACCTCCATGGTTCCTCCAGCAAACCCCAGGGGGCTCTTCACTGTCGCTTTGCCTCTATCAATGACCTTTGCAGAAGGTGGTCTGGCTGCAGGGTGGGTTGACACGGATGCTGCTCACTGTATCATGGTTTTTGCTGCTTTACAGGTGATAGTGGTTTTGCCAGGGTCATGGTTAATGAATAAGTACCAGGTACCTCGTGGCTCATATGCAGGAGGACCAGGGGTGATCACACCCCTCGCTTCAATTGTGGCCAAGAAGACCAATGGTCTCCTGGGACACATTAGAAAGAATGTGGCCGACAGCTGGAGGGAGGTCATCCTCCCCCTCTGCTCTGTCCTGGTGAGGCCACATCTGGAGCACTGGGTCCAGTTCTGGGCGCCCCAGTTGCAGGACAGGGAACTGCTGGAGATCATTTAGTCCAACCTCCTGCCAAAGCAGGTCCACCTAAAGCAGGTTGGACAGGAATGTGTCCAGGTGGGTTTTGAATGTCTCCAGAGAAGGAGACTCCACCACCTCTCCGGGCAGCCTCTTCCAGGGCTCTGACACCCCCAAAGCAAAGAAGTTCTTCCTCATGTTTAGATGGAACTTCTTATGTTCAAGTTTGTGCCCATTTCCTCTTGTCCTGTCACTGGGCACCACTGGAAAACGACTGGCCCCATCCTCTTGACACCCACCCTTCAAGTAATTATAGACATAAATACTTAAAATTTGCTGAAGTTCAGCAAAATATTCAGCTTCTTCCCTCCCTCAGCTTAAAACCAGCCCGAAGCCCACCTGAAGCGCGGAACATCTGGCCGGGTTTGAGGGCAAAAACCATAGACTCCTAGAATGGTTGGGGTTGGAAGGGACCTTAGAGATCATCGGGTTCCATGGAGAAGTGCCGTTGCGGTGCCGACGTGTAATATTTACATTTTGTTTAGCAGCTTGTGGAGCTTTGCCGTTCGTCGCGTTGGGTTTCGAGCGTTTATTTTTAGCTGAGAGCCCAGAACTCGTAACTGGGTGCCCGGGTATTTATAGACGGGCGGATAAAAGCGGAGCGGTTTCGGGGAACTCTGTTTTTATTGGCAGGAAGCGTGTTTGGATTACAGCAGAGTAACACCTTAAGTTAGTCACAGTCAAACAAGTCTCTCCCAGTCTCGAGTTTTACAGAGGGAAAGTATAACAAGCTGTTTTAATTTCCCCCTTTTTTTAAATTTTTTTTTATTTTAATTAAACATTCGGCATTCGATAAAATCAGTAACTGCAGCTGCTGCCTTGTGAAGGCAAACGGCTTTCCCGGCCGGAGGATGTGGCTGCGCTGATCACACGTCCCCTGTCACACATCGGGACATGAAGGCAGAGAAAATTCCACTGATTTGTGTTATCTTGTGATATCTTGTGAGTGGTTTTTTCCAAGAACCGAGTCAGAACCCAGGAGTCCTGCATCTCCGCTCGAACGCCGGGTCTTTAAGGTGAGGCAGAGAAGATCACACCTTCTCTGGAGACCTTCAAAACCCACCTGGACACGTTCCTGTGCAACCTGCTCTAGGTGGACCTGCTTTGGCAGGGGGTTGGACTAGATGATCTCCAGAGGTCCCTTCCAACCCCGTATCATTCTGTGATTGTGTGCACAAGTGTTTTGGGAAGTCAAAGTCAGCTCTTTTTTCCTGATTCCTCCCCCAGGCCAGCAGCAACGTGGTGGGAGCTAAAACACAGATGCAGGACCAGGAGCTGCTGAATTAAGGAATGACAGGTTTGTGAGACATGAGGGGACGGTGTTTTAATACAGATCTGGGCCTGAAGGAGAGGAGAAACCTTGA